>VKGM01011262.1:4274-15558 GCA_007844875.1 Busseola fusca | reverse complement strand
ACATAATATCACATTACATAAGCATTCTCTAAAGTATTTTCATCATCTTTAATATGCCTCGGGCCTTATTTTACGGAAATGCAAAGAATTCCGAGTTCATTTTTACTGTGCATAGAATAGCAGCCTCAGATCTTTCATGACTTCATATAAATAATAAAATGTGATACATACGAAATAATTTAGTGAATGTTTATATTGACTAATAGTTTTTATGTTTGTCGACAATCTGACGTACAGACGACAGCACATCAAGATTTTCAACTTTATCGCTAAAGCATTAAGGCTTAAGGTTGATTGGAAATATATGAGTTTCGTGTAGGTTGAACTGCTGTCGTCCATACAATTTTGAGAGCTATTGACAAATAAAAATAATATTGCTTGTGGCATGATAAGGCGCAAATGCCAGATGTTTGCAGCAGAAATGCGACTCGGCAAATAAATTCTTTCTTAGCACAAGATTGACAGTACAATGACTAGAAACTAAGAAAAGTTTATACAGTGGCGATTAGGTTATCACATTAAATAGTACAGCGGTTATCACCTACAAGTCGTTATCAGCCTAAAATAAAATAATTTTACTACAAATAGAAAACTGAATTTTTGAACAAAATAAATAATAATAATATAACAAAATACATAATATAATAGCGTAATATTTGGCACGAAATAATAGCCCTTTGATAATAAGGCACACGCGAAGGCTGATGGCAAACTTTATGGTATAATGACAAATTAAGTTTAATTTGTTAAATATTAAAAAGGAAAAAGAAAGATTCCACGACTAGAATATTAGTTGTTATTGATTCTTTTAATTGTGTATGTTTAAAATACTATATTTATATACTATATAAGTGGTTTCAATTGGTAACCCAATCGCCACACTGTATAGGGGCACTCATTCAACACTCATACAAAATATATATAAGTATCCATACTATTAGTCCATAGACTATTGCTTGTACAACTATGCTCGGTGTCTTTTCATCATAAATGGCTATTATTTTACAATTTCAATGTACAAAAGAAAAAGAAAATGATTGAGAGTCCACATTGAAATTCTTTACATGATTAAAATGGAAAATCAACACCTCTTACTTTTAAAATTGTCTTATAATATTTGCCGTAGCTCAGTTCAGTCCAGTATGAAGCACGGTTCAGCCCCACGCTTGGCTCTTACAGTAATGCAACACGAGCTTGCCATCTGTTCCAAAACACTCATACAAGTTCTTCACTAACTGATCTGGTGACGGAGCGAAGGTCTGGTTCACATAGAGAAACTGAAAAGGTAACATAAAACAATGATAAATACAGTGACGGCATATATTTTGACGACACGGTTGGCGCAGTGGCTGACCGAGCGACTGCTGCGCTGCATGTCGCAGGTTCAATTCCCGCACGGAACAAATATTTGTATGAACTACAGGTAGTTGCTTCGGATCTGGCTGTTTGTGTATGTGAGTTTAAATGTTTGTAAACGCACCCACAATACAGGAGTAATTCCTAGTGTGGGGCAAAGTTTAAAAAAATAGGAAACATTTTATAGTTTACTAGCTGACCGGGCAAACATTGTTTTGCCACAAAAGTAGAAAGAAAAAATAGATGTTGGCCGATTCTCAGACCTACCCGATATGCACACAAAATTTCATACAATTCAGTCCAGCCGTTTCGGAGGAGTATGGTATGTAACTTTGTGAAACAAGAATTTTATATATAAGATTTCAGTAAACTAAGCACCAAAGACAAACTTAATTTATAGTGATCTTGAAGCCAATGTGGCTTTATGGAACCCAACTTTAGGTCAGCGCCTGTCATTCAAGGATTAGTATTGTACAGAGAATGCTATTTTGATTTCAATTAGTTCCTTAGCTTATCACAATCTCTGAAATACACAAGAAGTTATCTGTGCATTCTGTCATGGACAAGATAAAGAACATCACAAAAAGGTACCAGAAGACACTGGATAGGCACCCTAACAATCTGGCTGCTGCACTGGAAACAAGAAGTTACAGGAAAAGACTTAAAAGGAAAGACAGTGTAGCAGTAGTCCACCCACACCTGTGTCGACCTAAGCGCGAAAACGTACGATTAGATGGCTCGCTGGAGTCACGCTCTTAACGCCAACTCATCTGTTTAAAGTAAAACTGATCACACCACAGATGAAAACAAATAGAAAAATAAATTACAATAAATTACTGATTTGACCCACTTCTGAGCATAGGCCTCTCGTTTCTTGTGCCTATTCCGAAGGTCATGTGCCTGCCTCATTCAGGTTTCACTTAACACAAATTTCAGTCTACAGGGAAATGCCTACAACTGGTGACGGGCACCATCACAGGACACTGCTTGCTAAACAAACACTTCCACACAATAGGCAAGAAGGATATCCCCGTACAGGGCTTGCATGGAGGCTGATGGGACCGTTGCACATATGCGCTATGAGTGCGAGGCGTCACCCAGATTAGGGCAGAAACCCTTAGGACACCCAGTTCTTACATAATATTCTCAACAAGCTAAGAGATTTACTAAGTATCTGTAGAGAGGAGGACTGCTAGAATCACTGACGACGACCATAACCCACACACAATGGTGAAGGACTAGGTGCAGAACCAAACCCGTAACATAAAACAATAAGTCATTACAGGTCTTCAAAAGACTCGTGAAGGAACACTACTTATCATTGTGATCTTGATGTCCTAACTGCGATCTTTTTTTTTTTTTGGGGGTGGGAAATCATCAAATGACTTCTCCCGCTCTGGGCGGAGCGGAAGGGCGTGTCAGACTTTTACTGACTAAAACCCACCCCTGTTCCTTCACCTGCCTATGCGCCCCAGGGACCCCGGTTACTCTTTCAAACTACCCACGGCCCTGGAGCAGGCATCGGTCCTTACAGACCCCACGCTATGCTGACTGCATCTCTTTGAGGCGCGCGCGGAACACGACGCGCCGTCGACCCGGGCCTGGTCCTTACCGGGCGGCGAGCTACCCATTGCTCACCGTCCGCAGGCCCGCGCCTACGGTGGTTGGGAGTTTGGTGCTGGTAGTAAGACCGTTATGTTTAACACCCATATTTATTAAAAAAAATATGCGCTATGTATACAACACATTTGGCACAGTGATCGACTGCTGCGCTGCGTGTCGCGGGTTCGATTCCCGCACGGAACAAATATTTGTATGGCCTACAGGTAGTTGTTTCGGGGCTGGCTGTTTGTGTATGTGAGTTTAAATGTTTGTAAACGCACCCACGACACAGGAGAAATTCCTTATGGAGGGGCAACGTTTTTTTTAAATAAAAAAAATAATGATCTTATTAAAAGTTTATTTTCGAATTGTCTGAATATTTATTTTGGGAATAATTTTGAAATTTTGACAGTTATTTCGTAAAAAATATGTCAGTCGTCAATTATATTCTTCGAATAAAAGTTATCTGGTGATGGAAAAATCAGCCCTAAATTAATTAAGTACTTATTAACTAAAATTCATATACCGACGCTAGCAGATCAAGCTACCCGATTCTGTCAAATTTTCCCAATCAACCTTGAATCTTATTTCTTTAACGATAAAGTTGAAAATCTATTATAAAAATTTGACAGATTCCTGTAGCTTGACCTGATGGAGTCTGTACTATACTGAGTTATTTTACTAGCTAGCTAAACTCTGTTGGCGCGATGGGTATCGAATATCTAAACATGATAAAATTCATGATATCGCGTTTGCGGAGTTTGGCTTGGGTTTGGCCTGTATAACTACTCTGTTAAGTAAAACATAATTAACGCGCCCTTAAACGCCCAGAAGGCTTCAGGACCTCAATTTTGCACGAAAATTAATAACCAAAAAATACCACAAAGTACATTTTCCCTAATAACAATAAACTCACAAGGGTGGTACAACAGGGGTGTTCGACACGTTCAAATATTAATTCTACCCTCGTAAGAGATAAAAACTATTAGGCGGGTCGGGATTATGGCAGATTATTATTTTAACGAAATTAGCTTACTGGTGTTAAGGGACTGTGGTGCTCTTAGAGGGCAAAGATTAATTTAAGAAGAGACAGGCGTTTGGTTTCAACTATGTTTTTTTTTTTGGTCTGTTATTATAGGTAATATCATTAACTATTGCTAAGATTGAAAAGTGTAAAATTAATTCTTGAAATACACACACACACACACATATATATCACACATATTAATTTTATTTAAATATGCGTATACACGTCACGTTGCAGTGTAAAACTGATTTATATCCTCATAGTTCAGCCTTCTTTTTTTTTTGGTGGATGGGAAATCATCAAATGAGATCTCCCGATCTGGGCGGAGCGGAAGGGCGTGTCAGACTTCTACTGAGTAAAACCCACCCATGTGCCTTCACCTGCCTATGTGCCGCCAAGGCCCCGGTGTCTCTTTCGAACTACCCACGGCCCTGGGGCAGGCATCGGTTCTTATGCACCCCACGCTGTGCTGACATCTCTTTGAGGCGCGCGCGGAACACAACGCGCCGTCGACCCGGGCCTGGTCTTTACCTGGCGGCGAGCTACCCATTGCTCGTCACCTCATAGATCAGGGTTAGTTGACAACCAGCGCCAGGCACTAATTGTCCGGAATTTTTGCTGATCTAGAAGCCTTTTTGGTACAGCCGTGAGGCACACTTTCCTGCTATTTTCTTACATCGGTCTTTAAACTTTCTTTTGATTTTAATTTATTACTATCTGATGTATTTATTGCAATGCGATTCTGTAACCATCTCACCGTGATAACTTGGGTGAAGTGAGCGTGGAGTGAGCTGTCATTCCAACTAATGCTTGGGATCGACATTATTGATCACTCTAAGCTAACTTCACCTAACTTTTCACGATGACATTTTACGGAATCGACAGGCTGTGTGTTGTGTCTTTTAGTCTGTGCTAAATAAATGCATTTTCTTTTTTTTTTTTTCTTTAAATATGAAATGAAACGAATATGATAATTGGAGTTAGTACGTACTTTGTATTTACATAAACAGAAAAAACAAAAAACAATTCTGAGAATTTATTTAGGTGTCAACGACCGCTGAGTGTTGTTTGTTCCATGAAGATTAATCGAGAAGGTTTTATTTAGATATTCATATCCATCACGTTTATGAAATGTACAGAATCCAAAAAAATACGTGTGCCACTCGGGGACTGCCACGGTAAAGCTATTGCATAGCATTTTTTATCAACTTATGCAGTTTTAATTAGTAATTTATTTTATTTATGCAGTATTTTTTTTTCTTTGATATTAATTCAAGTTACACTTTTTCGATTCAACTAGTCGCGGGCTCGAACTCACTCGTGGACGCGGCCAAAAAGCACGCTGTCTTACCTAGCATTGTGTCTAAAAGAGATAGAATCAGTTATGAGCAGTTAGCAGCTAGTCTACATGCATACGTCTAGTCGCACGCACACAAACACCGTGCCGAAATCTGTCGAACTGAAACGACGTTAGACGATGCACGGCTTTCAACGCCGCACCACTGTGCCGGTCGGAGTGGGAGGTGTTAGGTTTATTTTCGTTACGGAATTTCTTGATTCGGTCGCCGCGCTCAAAGCTCGCGATAAAAGCTGTGCAATAGCTTAAAAAAGTAAACCACCATATATTTCGTACATTTTGCCTTAAATTTTGACCGTGTAGGTACCTAATTGCAATTTCCAGTGAAACAGCTGAGCCCCTGCCACCCTTTATACACCGTGCAATTTTTATCGTCTTACAACGACAGCCTACTTCATCTATCCAATGACTACTAAGCATTAGTAAACAAAAGAGAGTATTTGATACAAATACCTCCACGCGTTCCTAGGAAAAAGGCTCTCGACAGACATACGGACGTACGGACGGACAACAAAGTGATAGTATAAGGGTTCCGTTTTTCCTTTCGAGGTACGGAACCCTACAATTAAAAATATCATTCATAATTATAACGCATGACGTAGTTTGAAACACCCTGCGATCGCTAAACATTATAAACAGGATGTTTCATAATTGTTTGCGATAATTAAATTAGGTAATTGTAAACAAATAAAAATCGTGCCTAGAGATAATTTATATCGAATAAATTGAATGCACCACCTTTGTAAGACAACTAAAATTGCATGGTGTATACTTACGTATCTTTTTCTGAATCAAACTCACACTTTGCAGGGAACGTTGAAAAACCAAGTACCTCTTGTCTGTGCAGTGATGACCCAGAGGTAATAGTGGTGCCATACGGGTTGTGGGTCGGAGAGACACATTCATCATCTGTCTAGCCATTTCCCAACTAAGTTGGGTTCGGCTTCCAGTCTAACCGGATTCAACTGAATACACATGAAGTGACTGCCTATCTGACCTCCACAACCTAGTTACTGGGTAATACGATATCCCTTGGTAAGACTGGTGGACAGACTTTCGGACTTCTGACGACCTGTAACGACTGTCAAAGATCTACGAATGACAGCCAGGACCAACAGCTTTTTTTTTTTTGGGGGTGGGGTGGGAACTCATCAAATGACCTCTCCCGCTCTGGGCGGAGCGGAAGGTCGTGTCAGACTTCTACTGACTAAAACCCACCCCTGTTCCTTCACCTGCCTATGCGCCCCAGGGACTCCGGTAACTGTGTTTGAGGACCAACAGCTTAACGTGTTTTCAAAGGCACGGAGGTGTCTCGGTATGTAAAAATGGTCACCCATCCACAGACCAACCGCGGCAAGCGTAGCTTAACCTAATCAATCGACCTGTGCTGCTGTTATTATTTAGCCACGAGCCCCTCAGTTGGACAGACACATTATTTTGTGTTATTTATTTCATCTCCTCTGCTCTCAAAAGGAAGAAGAAAAACATTGTAAGGAAACCGGTATTTCCTAAAACCTAAAATTCGAAGACATGTGACATTTACTAACCCGCACTGGGCACGCGTGGTAAATTACAGCCCACTCCCTCTCGAAGAGAGGAGGAACGTGTCTCAACAGTAGAAATATTATAGTCTGATTATGATAATCATTCTGTATAAATGACTTATACTACCACGGAAATATTTGGATCTAACAGGATTTTAACGATATGGCTGAAAATATTTGGACCTAATAGGATTTTAACGATATGGCTGAAAATATTTGCACCTAATAGGATTTTAACGATGTGGCTGAAAATATTTGCATCTAATAGGATTTTAACGATATGGCTGAGAATCAGTTGATTTAATGCATTAAAATAAATGCTCCCGAATCCCTTGTTCACAAACTATACTAAGTTGAAGTTCAGTGCATCTTTTTCTCTTTATTTCATTAAGAAAAGGACAGAAGATAAAATATTAGTTCAGTCTTATCAAATTAAGATACTTCATAAACAGTTTAGACGCGATTAATAACATGGCTTTTAAAAATACATCAATTTACGTCAGCATTGCGATTATGTAACCATTTCACGGTGAAAACTTAAGTAAAGTGAGCGTGAAGTGAGCTGTCATTCCAACTAATGCTAGGGATTGACACTATCGACAGCTCGCTCTAAGCTAACTTTTTATGGTGAGATTTTTACACAATCGATCGGCTGGTGCGGACTAATTTGACAGGAGTAAACTAATATTTATCTTCTGTCCTTTTCTTAATAAAATAAAGAGAAAAAGATGCATTGAAATTATTATCAAGGTGTTGGAGCGCCTGATGGACTTATCGAAGCAGCGAGCAACGATGCGCCCTTTTGTAGTTTTTAAGTAGGTTTAAGTATAACAAATTAGATTGTCATATTTTCACATGTCTGTTTAACTCGCTAGTGAGTACACCATTTTTTATAATTCCACACTCTCCTCGTTTTATTTTACCCAAGTCCTGGTACCCGTATACAACTAGTAATCGAGTTCAAAATAATGCTGTCTTTTTGAGAAATTTAAAAGTTATTCGATTAAAAGCACCTTTACAATTTTCATATGTATTGTATAGCCTGTCGCGATGTTTGTTTTTTAATTGATTGTACATGAATATCGCTAATTAATTAGCGATAGGGTTGTAGATATGATAAGCTACACCAATGATACCAGTTTCTTTGACTCCGAGATATCAGATTGAAAACTCGAAAAAATCTTCAAAGCCTTAGAGCACAGGCGTAGGGTGTTTTCGGTGTTCTACAGGAAGCATTTTGGAGAGTGTGCGCAGGAAATTACATGAATTAATTCCGCCATCACCGTTCCATCATCGACGACCCGTCGTACGGCGAGAATCCACGCATTTTTTTTTCTATCTATTTTTTTTTTTGGCGAGCATCCACCCTTACGTTGTTGACACCGCTACGATCTGGACGAAGCGTTTCGCCTCGTCTTTTATACTGCGTACATCGGAGGACTGGAACAAATTGCCTGCGGCGGTCTTCCCGTCTGATTACAATTTAAGTGTCTTCTAGGCTAGAGTTAATAGGCTCAAAATAAACTAGTGCACTTTACCGTCAAGGATTACATCACGGCTTACCATCAGGCGGGATCGCGGTCAAGTACTAACTTATAACATTTAAAAAGAAAAAATCGCTATGGTTTTCATCTATTCACGCTCAGTTTTGTGGTCAAACTGTTATTCCCAACTAATGGATTGATACTCTTGACAGCTCACTCTAAGCTCACTTCGCCTAACTGTTCACGGTGAGATTTTTACAGAATTGATCGGCAGTTGTAAAGCTAAAGGCCCCAGCTTACGAGTTGTAGGTTCGTTGGTTAGTTTAGACCCCGGCAGGTTGCCCCAGGGCCGTGAAGCGTATCAAAGAGTAACCGGGGTCCCTGGGGCTCATAGGCAGGTGAAGGAACATGGGTGGGTTTTAGTCAGTAAACGTTTGACATGCCCTTCCGCTCCGCCCAGAGCGGGAGAGGTCATTTGATGATTTCCCACCCAAGAAAAAAAAAACCCCGGGCAGGTGCATTACTTTATGAGGAAACCGGCATGTCCTAGAACCAAAAAATCGAAGACATTTGATATGTAACAACCCTCACTGGGCCCGAGTGGTAGATTACAGGCTACACCCTCACACAGAGAGGAAGCCTGTGTTCCAGCAATGCTGGTGCACACGCCAAGATACTCCTCGCAGTTTGTATTGTACCTCACGCGATATTTGAACGAACAAATAAAACTTATAAACACAAACCAATAACTAATGTTATTTTCAACTTAACAAACGCAATTCAAAAATAAACTCGTTTTGAACTTCGAACTGATACGCGAATTCAAATTGTAAAGCCACATCTACACATAGGTACAGTTTTCGATAAAAGAGACAATGAACCTTACTAAAAACTTTAGATTCGCGTGCAGACACCCATAGGGGCCTTGACCTAGGACACAAGACAAAGGCTTTGTAAATTGGCTTAAAATAGACATTGTGAGAGTTCAAGTGGATGATTTGGTAGTACACTACAGTTTGTTCGATGGTTGAAAATGGCTGATGATAATGTTCGGAGGAGATGTGTCTTTTACAATTTTATTATCAAATTCACAGTAAAGTACCTTTTCATAGTATATTAGAAATGATGACCTCCACCGAGATCTCGATGGAAAAAATGGAAATGAAACTCGTTACCACTATCGTTCCATTTGCTGTAGCCGATGAACTTGGACTGCAACGTCATGACGATGAACAAAGTGTTTTTAGCAATTTATTAGACCCTAAGGAAGTGCTACGAATTTATGTATAAGTGCAAATTAATACCATTCTTAGTTATAATATAGCGTTAAATAGTTAGAGTAATGCGCAAAAATAAATAAAAAAGTATGTAAATAAGCTTTTAATTGCTTGCCAAAATTTTATACTAGGTTCATATTTTAGTTCGAAAAGCTATTTTTTTAATGAGTTACTTGTGTTCTTGTTCATTTTTTGAACTTTGTATAATCATGTGTTTATGCTAAACTTTAAATGGCTGTTTTTTATTCATTGTTACTTTAAAATTCAGTATAGCCATCTCTCCAATACAAAAAAGAGAGATGGCCATATGCACTCGGCCATACTAGTTCAGGTTGATTTATTTTAATGTTATAAACTAGTGCTTGACCGCGATCCTGCCTGATGGTAAGCATTGATGCTACCGTTGATGGTAAAGCGCACTAGTTTATTATGAGCCTTTTCACTCTAGACTTGAAGACACTTAAATTGTAATCAGACGGGAAGACCGCCGCACGCAAACTGTTCCAGTCCTTCGATGTACGCGATCCTTTGTTGCATTTTTTTTTTACTTCGATGTATTTTCTTTGATTTAACGATATGTTTTTTTTTATTATAGATGCTCATGTGTCATACTCAGATTGAAGATGACATAAAAAATGAAATAGATAACCACATGTAATGTGGCGACAATCATTATAGAACATGTCTTGTTGAAGATTGGCTTCAATGCATAATATAATGCATTGTACAATGTGGCCAAAGCAGAAAAATGAACTCAAGCAAGTAAAAATTAGTGTAAAAGGTAAGAAAAGAGGCAAATCTAGCACTGGCCATTTATCCCGTACTATTATGGCCAACTCCCCCTGATATGTCGGGTGAGATGGCCAACTACATTTTTTTTTAAATACGTTAAATGTGTAGTTTTTATTGTAAAAATGTTTACCTCATGTTGATTTTTCGAAGACTCTTACTCTTATTGATTTACTTTCGAAATAAAGGTTTAATAAATATAACACAAATATTTTTCATATTACCAAGCTTCAAAAAAACTATGGCCATTTCTAACGGTTTTACCCTAATCTATTTCGTAAAATATTAATATTTTATTAATTGATTAGCAAGAACTTTAGTTTTAATTATTATAATTTTTTTAATCACAAATTTATGTGCAAAGTCTCGTTATAAGGATATAATAATTATTAAGGTAAATAAATAATGTGACATCTCAGCAAATTTGCTGCAAGTACTGCCAGTCAATTGTGTAAAAATCTCACAGTGATAAGTTAGGTGAAGTGAGCTTAGAGTGGGCTGTCAATCCATACCAATAGTTGGAATGACAGCTCACTCCACGCTCAATTCACCTCACTTTTCACGGTGAGATGGTTACAATCGCACTAATGTAGAGGTTGTCTGCGGAAGTCAACCTTACGTAGTGCAGGCCTGCTACAATGTAGTGCGTTGTCCATTCGAACATGCAAGCGTATTTAGAATAAAATATCAAAAATTTTGATAGGATTTTCAAAAAAAATCAGAGCTAGTTTAGTCAAAAATATTATTTAAAGACATTCTGTCAATATAAACTTAACCGAAGTACGCGCCCGTCCTCATTTCTTAGACGCTTAGTTCAACGCGAAACTTCGCTGTGTCTTATTTTAGAG
>VKGM01011245.1:0-10860 GCA_007844875.1 Busseola fusca | reverse complement strand
ATAATAATACTAACCTATACTAACTAAATACAGACTAAAATACAGCATCAAAAAATTCCTCCGCATCGCTGTCGTCTGGTAATGTACCCAAGAGACTGGCGGCATTGCCACGTTGTATGGCAATGCTAAGCCTCTGGCCAAAAATAGTAACTATATAAACTTAAAATAAAACATCATTTAAAATTAGTGGAAAAGGAAACAAAAGTCGTTCGATCGATAGATATACCTTTTCAACCTGTCATTAACAACGTCTATAATTCCTACTTAACTATCGAAAATCTTTACAGGAAGTTAAATATTCGACCGCTCCTCTCTTTAACCAAGATAAGCGGTTTTCTCCTCAATAACTTACAATAGATTCTACATCTACACGCTTTAATTATTCCTGAAATGACGGTTTTCCCCTCACAAACTTACGATAGACTTTACACGGTTGAATTATTCCTGGAATTATGAAAGTCGATCACTGCCCATTGTCGTTTATTTTCAGTTTCAAATCTTTTAAGATATACGTACTTGAAGTACCCACCCAGTACTTTACTAATACGAATTTTTGAGATTTCAAAAATACATGCCTAAATTACCTTAGTCTAGCTCGGTTTCCTACACCTACGCAAAACAGCGGAAAACCTTTTCCTAAGCTTGAAAAAGTTGTTTTCAGGGCAATAAGATAAGCCAGTGGCTATGTTTTCGTTTAGTTTCCGTAAGGACATGAAAACGTAGAACGAGATTAAATTCGACTTAACTTACTTGCGATAAGATGAACAAATTGTGTCGATATCCGCTTCGTCAGCAGACCCGAGGGTTCAAATTATACTTTCGCGATATTTGATCAATTGATTAACGAAATAACATTTATAAGGAAACCCAATTGGATCGGCGCATTACGTGTCGTATCGTGCGTTATAAATAAAAGGAAAAAGTAAGAAAAGTGCGGAGGTAAGAAAAAATCATAAGTACACAGAGTAAGCCATTAGACAGCAGGGCTTGTACCGCTCTGGGGGCTGCAGTATTATATGAGCTAGTTTCCTCGTGAAATAATAGGAGTTCATTCGTAACATATTGCGTTTTATTATCGGTTTTCTCGGTTTGTTGGATAAAGCAAGAAGATTAAGAAAGAAAGAATATACATTTATTTAGCCCAGACTAAAAGACACACAATACACCTTATACATATATTAATAACAGAAAAATAAACGTAAAAGTCATTTCTGTTACATTAAGCGATGATAAATTAAAAGAATGACATTGACACATACAAATATAAAGAGCAATGTAAGAAAGTGTCACGTAAGGAAGACAGATACAAATGAATCCAAAAACGATTCTCACAGATAAACGATCGATCTCTTCGCAACATACTGAAGTTAATGAATTTCAAAGTGTATACAAGTTAGCTAATCCTAGTAGGTAGGTGTATGTGCTAGTATAATTACCAGCACCCTAATTGCGTAACAAACTATTAATCGGAATCTGCATCATTTTGAAGCAAATTTCTAAACTATTGCTTTATAAGTTCGTAAAATTTGTCTGAACAACACGTAAATAACGCAATGAATGCAGAATGCGATCCAAACGATACCAACTAGTGTCAATCATTTGCCGAAAATGTATTTCGCAATTGGGCTGCTGTTTTATAGAAAACAGTTTTGCCTACGCGACCAAAATGTATGGAACAGCAATTTTTGCATTTTTATGAATACCCGATGAGTAAATTCAACGCAGAGGGGTTCAGCTGAAATCTGTTTGAATCTATGCTAATAGGTTCGCGCCGAAGTCCCTGCCACACTGTATTTACTAAAGCAAACCCAAAATATACAAGAAAGAACAACCCACATGTAAATAATTCCTTTGCTTCACTTAATTAAGTACTTACACCGAAGAAAATAGAAAGAGAAACCGTGATGTTGGAAGTAATAGGAAAGCTTTATTTAATTTTTCTTCCCTGCTGCCCTACCCTGTTCACCTACAAGGTGAATATCCTGCAAAAAATATAGTTCGTTAACAATAAGAATTCGTATCAGGTTCTCGTAACTGTTAAATAACTATGGCAATATAGAAAACCATTAAATTAATCGTAAATGCCGGTGCTAATCGTAAGAGCTTGAGCTTGAACTCAAAAGAAACACCTACTCGTTTCATGGCTTGCCTTAAAAATGTTTTGGATTCGAATAAGGTTAAATATTTCTTTTAGAACAACCTCTATAACTAAGATAGCAATTTTTCGAGTGCTTAACTATGATAATGTGTTCACCTAATAACATATAATACTCCAATTTAGAGAACTTCGGGGAAAATTACTCTCAAAAGGGAAATAATTATTTAACACAATAAAGTACACGTGTTTGAAATACGAAAGTTAGGAACTGAGTGTTACATTAAGTTTAAATGGACGTGTCAAATAACTTTGTTAATTATTATTTTCGATCATCGCTTATATGATTTTTCAGGTTTATCGTGCAAGTTTATCAGGTAAATATAATGACAGCAGCAGGTATGGGTTATTTGATGCGAAGCGGTTATGTCACGCATGAAGAGTGACATGACGGGGTCACTCAATGGCGAATAAGGACCGGTAGACAATCAGTCCCAAGCAAACGGAAGCCCCCGCTCGCCTGCGAGCCTCTAATAAAGGAAAACGAGCTTCTTGTGAACTGAACCACGACGACCAAACGAACCGTTGGGAATGAAATACTTATTGTTGTGGTATTAAAATTTCATAGTAATAAGGCCCATTTGCTAGGTGATCTTTTGCCTACAAACTAATGATTCCGATGAGGTACTCCAAGAAGTAAATAGTACGTTAAATGTATTTTTTTCCATTTATTGTAGGATACAGGATTATATAAGACATACTTTCTTAGCAGGATTTCCAGCTTCGATAAATATTATTTCATTGGCGTTCTACTTACTATTGTCCCTTTTAAAATTTTCGCCAGCTAGTCGAGATATACTGATTTGACAGTGAACAGTTTACTCAATAACTGGAACTGTGAGACTTAGTTCCAAAGTAGACAGAATAATTTTGTACGTAACAGAGTTGCTAAGAATGGAGACAGAAAGGATATTAAGATGTACACAAATAGAATGGAATATGCACCGTGCGTCTCAAGTACAGTCACTTTCTGTATATCTACTTATGCAGTCTGTTATACAGAATGAAATCGGACGCCAATTTAGCATCGAATCCCAGAAGAAAAAAGAGGAAAATATCTTCGCTATTTTAGTATAGTTCATTAAAATCCAGGGTACTTAAGGAGTTTTGAAACGAACTGTTACTGCGATTGCTGAGAGGGAAAGTTTAGCTATAAAAGTTATTTGTTTTTGCATGTAAGTAGCTACTTTCATAATCTAAGAAGTCAAGTGGTAGTATTTTTGCGAAGCCAGTAAATTGTTTGGCAACGTTTTTGGCACAATTTGAAAAGTTTGTTGA
The DNA here is from genome assembly GCA_007844875.1 of Busseola fusca. Lineage (NCBI taxonomy): Eukaryota > Metazoa > Arthropoda > Insecta > Lepidoptera > Noctuidae > Busseola > Busseola fusca. Next base: position 7,427 of record VKGM01011245.1, on the reverse strand, counting down.
CACGTCTCGCGCTGCTCGCCTTCTTTATGTTCCTGTAAGTCGGAATGTCTCTCCTTTTACGCTACAGTGCAACTTTTCAGAGCTTCCACTTTTCAGGTTTCCAGATATCGGTATTTTTGTTTTTTTTTTTAAATTCCGGACGTTATACATATGGAAATTTTTATTGATATAATATTTAGTTAAACACAGATCAACAGTGGTCATGCCACATGAACTAATGTAGGTAATCCTAATTTGACTACCTACCCTTATTACGGAAGTGCGCTTATTTTGTTTCTCAATCACCCTCAGTGCTCTTGCGAGTCAAGTCAAGTTGCAAGAAAACGTCAAAAAAAAAACGCAAGAAAAAAGAAAAAAAAAATGCGTCGAGAAATGCAAGTGAACGTTAAAAAACAGTGATAATTACATTCGTTTTCTTTATTAATTTAAATTGCTTTGGATCAAATACTGCGCTTGTGCGAATATGTCAAGAAAGTGTATTAACAATCCTAACTGTTTTTGTTATGTTTTTGGTAAATTAACTTTTAAAACACAAAGACGAAATTTTACAGAGCTGATATTGCAGTGTTCAAATCAGGGAATTATTAAAAGACCAAGTCACCATCATCATCCGCCTAGCCTTTTCTCAGCTATGTTTAGATCGGCTTACAATCTAACCGGATTCAGCTGAATACCAGTATTTTATATGGAGCAACTGCCTATCTGACCTCAAAAACCTAGATACTGGGTAATACGATACCCCTTGGTCAGACTGATTGTCAGACTTTCGGGCTTCTGACTACCCGTAACGACTGTCAAAGATCTACAAATGACAGCCGGGACCAACGGCTTAGCTACCGACGACGACGATTGTAGTAAAAGACCAGCAGCCTAATCGGCGAACACATTTTCGGCAAATGATTGAGACTAGTTGGTATCGATTGGACATTCATTGCGTTATTTACGTGTTGTGCAGATAAATGTTTCGAACTTATGAAGCAATGGTTTAGAAATTTGCTTCAAAATGATGCAGATTCCGATTAATAATGTGTTACGTAATTAGGGTGCAGGTATTCGAAGAAAATTTGAATGTTTTGGAAAAATCGACATTTCAATGCTTCAAGAACGTATTTTCGAATTTTTTGGGGAACCATAAAAGTGACAACTACAGTGTTGATTGACGAGCTCATATTGGCATTTAGCTTTAAATTTTAATACGAGTATATCACTTAAAATTCATTTTCTAGATTCACATTTGGATTGTTTACATGAGAATTAAGGGGCTGTAAGTGATGAGCATGGAGAAAGGTTCTATCAGGACATCGCCGTCGCGTTAAACCACGGCGAAGGTGGTATGACGATCTGGTAACGTTCGCAGGGCCAACATGGCCAGAGATAGCACAAGACAGGGAGGTTTGGAAGGAAAAAGGGGAGGCCTTTGCCCAGCAGTGGGACACCATATAGGCTAAAAAAGTGATGAGCATGGAGAAAGGTTCTATCAGGACATTTCGGCCATGGAAAAGCGTTATCAAGGTAAACAAGGTAAATGGAGTCCAAGGATATTGGCCGACTACTGCTGGAAAATTAAAAGACACCAACCGGACGCCAAAATATATGCCGGAAAATCGTAGTAATAATTATAAAATCTTTTATTGCAGGTATGTAACACACATTATAAACAAATTTAAATACAATCAACACAAATCAAATTAAATGGTAGTAACTTTTGCTTAATTGTTATTTTTCTTTAGAATTCTGTTTTTTTTTTCCTTATAATCGATGATAGCTAAATAAATTAAATTCATAGATGATAAAAAAAATATTCTGCTTATTTTTATTCACAACACCCTATATTATTAAGCAGATAAAACAAGTTCGTGTGGCATGAAGAAGTTTAAATTTTGTTAACCAGTGAAATAACTCAGTATTTCTGTGATGTCTATCATTCATTATTGTGATACCCATCTCTCTCCTAAAATACACGCAGAAACAGCGATGTTTTTAAGATGTGTAAGTTATATTTCTACAGAGATGCCTAAGGAACTTCCCAGACATTTGCAAAATTAATCCAGTTCGCATCTCATTTGTTTAAATTCCAAACGTCGAAATACTTATGTCTATAAAACAGCTTCCACTGGCTTATTTTTTTTAATTACTGGCTATACTGCAACTCAATTCTCACTTGACTTTTTAGACAGTGGCCATGAAAGTTTCATTTTTTTATATTATTAACTAGTGCTTAACCGCGTTCGCGCCTGATGGTAAGCAGTGATGCAATCGTTGATGATAAAGCGCACTAAAGTGCACGTTTATTATGAGCCTATTCACTCTAGCCTTGAAGACAATGATGAAAAAAAAAAAGACAATGATTTAACAAAATTATGGCAACGGTTTCTGAAAATCTTCATTCCCATTGTATATCTAACTAAGCAAATTGGGGTTGATAAAGAAAGTTATTAATTAAAATGAAAACCGACAAATCCAAACAAATAAAATTAATTTCAAAGTACCTAACTCTGTCTACCTTTTCACGCCTAAGCCACTGAACGGATTTCGATAAAATTTGGCAAAAAAGTAGATGACCGGCTCGGGAAGAATATAGGCTACTTTTTGTCCCGGTACAACATGTACCCTTGGGATTATTTCCAACATCCGCGCTGACAAAGCCTCGGACAGATGCGAGTATGGTGTTTAAATTATTACATAAGACACAAAAATAAAAAAAAAAAATCTGGCAAAATGTGTTAAAATGGAAGTATGTACTCTCATGTGGATTGTATTCCTTTACTACTATTGTTATTCACACACCAATAAATACGTACAGACGCCAGCAAACCAAACTACCCAAAACTGTCAAATTTTTTCAGTTAACCTTATATAATATATAAGGTTTGGGACTTTGTCTAATCAAATAATATTTGTCAGATTTTAGAAGCTTGACGTGCACAAAATTAATAAAGTATTATATAGCATGTTAATATCAACACATTTTTACAGAGTTTAATATTATATGCTCGTATTTACCATCTGCTGATGTATTGTTGTTTTCTCTATACATTGCTATAGAATACATTTGTACTCAAACAGCTCACCAAAATAAGTAACTGCCAACTGGTTACTTGAAGAACTGCATGCTCAAGTTAAAAGTGGATTAATTGCTACGCATAGCTGGCGACAAGAATAATATAAAAGATCTACTAAAATAAGTTGGTTAGACCACTAGTGGACCTACTCTACCTCGAGCGCGCACACCTGCATCAAAACCGGTTTCTTTAAACATGATTTCACTCTCTCAGCACCACTGGCGTTGCCTAATTTACGCATTCAAGCTTGGGTCGACAAGAATATTTTCTTTCACTATTTCGTGCAGAAAATTGTGGTAAATCAAAATGGTAGATAATAATTTCATTTCAACCCTTTTTTCGGCAGCAAAAGACGAACCTAAAATTTATCGTTGGCAAACATTTTGAACGCACAGTTGGTTCAACATTAAAACATTTTAGTCTGTATTTTGAAATGACATCATGTCTACCCGTTAAGTGTCTACGTCTACCCCTTTATTCTTAAACGTTGCTTAAGTTAAGTAGTGCTTAGTAACAGTTTAACCATACATGATGTTTGAATATAACTTTACTCATCTTTATAAATAAACTCTCCTGATTAATAACGTTTCTTGTCCTCGTTATCACCCATTCTTGTGACACCACTAATTTGTGTCGATTACAGGTATTAATTGAGCAATACACTATCAAAACGTTGACAAATTTTGCCATTAATAAATTACACAAAATGGGAATTTGGTAAGCTACTTTAAACTGTTTATACGGTTTACCTGGGATCCATTAGGGATTAATTTTTTGTTCGATTTTTTTTTAAAGCACTGGTGATTTATTCAATAACGCTTCGGCAGACTAAAATATTTTTAATCGTAATCTGTTTTGAAACCGGTACTTCATAATACGATTTTTTACAACTTTCTACAGCGACCGTAAGGCGAAGGACACACTTTTGTTGTCTTGAAGTCATAACCCTGATATTGTTATAAAAAATGCCGTTTTCTTATGTTTACTTCCGAAACCTGACTATCATATTTATTGAAATGCTATTTTTTTTTTAATTCTAAATTCCTTGCAAACCAGCGTCACAGTCAAAACTGCATCGTACAAAGGTTTGCACGTTAACGGAAGGATACCGCATTGCGTGTACTATTTTATAACAACATTTATTTAATAATGCTTTGGAAAATCATATAGTCGAAGTCTGTCATAGTCCAGTACATATATTGTATTATCATAACAGCTATTTACTTTATTTAACAAAATGGTACTCGCAAAGAAACATCAACGCAGTTCCTAGAACATAAATCTAAGCAGTAGTTGCGATTTGGTAGTGCCTGTGGCGCGTGCAATGGCTTATCATACATAGCTAGACCAGCCTTCCTTGCATACGGTTAAAGAGTCAACACACGCACACATCGGTGATGGTCTTGCTTATAGTTACACCTCAGAACACGGCACACAAGCAGGCTGCGGCTCGCTTGTTGATACAGCGACGCAGCGTCGGCGTGCAGAGCTAGGGTGACTCAGAAAGTAAGTAGGTAACTCCGCTTACCTGCACAAATCAGCAGCAAAGTAAATGGTGAAAGCAGCCGATTGGTCCCCATGTTGACAGTCCGGATACTTTCTATCAATTTTGCACCGGGAAACAAATCTTATGCGCCCATCTTGCACAATTTTATTAAGTGCTTAACTCCAACTTAACTGTTATGCATCGCACACACAAAGTAAACGTTTACACTTCAGGTAGCCGATGGTACACTTTTTTCAATCCAATTGACTAGAACAGGCAGTTTCCACACTTTCGAACTTGATGCACTTCAAAACATAATCTCATTTTCCAATCCTCAATGTAAACTTTGGCGCGAAATATCCGTTACTAGCGAACATGGGCACGTTGTACACGGGCGACGGTTAGCCCAAGGCTGAATAAATTTCAAATCAGAAGCCGGCGCGCGAGAAAGAGACAGCACTATAAACTGAGTGAAACAGACAGATAATAAAGTTTGCCTTGTCTTGTCCGGGAATGAAGCGGCAACAGCGCGCCGTTTTTAACACCGTCTTGCGAGTTTTGCACTAGATGGCAGTGCTGCCTTCTTAGAAAAAGTATACAAGTACTTCATTGTATAACTTATTTGTAACTTAACTGCGTGGTTATATTTTCACGATAGGTAAGAATCATGTGCAACACATGTTTATGTAACAACGTACCTAAAGATATTTTCATATGCCTGATAAATTTCATTAATAACGAATTCTTTATACGACATAATATTAATATGTCGTATGTTTTATTCTCAACCTCATTGCTGATGACTTGGACATATTCTATTGCGCTTTGGATGAATTTACAAGAAGCTACCTATAGTATTGCTATGGTAAAAAGTGTGCTACAATATCGCATTGGGTCTAGCCTGTAAGGATATTTGTATTTTTAGAATAATTATATATATTGATATGTAGCATACCTAAGATGTAAACTGGTGTCAACGTTGTGTAAACGCGCTGCTTAGAAAACATGCAGTTTGCGCTAACTGGATGGGAGGCGTAGGCTTAGCGTAGCTGCGGCGTAGGCTCTGCGTAGCAATGGCGTAGGTCTTCCGATGGAGCATCATAGGCTTGCGTAGCATCAGCGTAGGCCTCAAGAAGCAGCGGTGTAGGGCCAGCGTAGCAGCGGCGTAGGATTTGCTTAGCAATGGCGTAGGCATTACGTTGGAGTGGCGCCGGAGATCGGTGGTGGCGCTGGCCTTGCGTAGCAATGTCGTTAGCTGTGCGTAGCAGTAGCGTAGGTGATGCGTAGCAGGGCCGCTTGCAACGCGTCTCGTTTCGTAATAATCGTCATCTTGCTGTCTTCCCATTATTATCACATATATTATTACCGTTCTGTTTGTTATATAGCTTTTTGCTTTGTGCACGTTTTTAAGAAACCGAGAAGAGAGAAATAAATGGCTTACTCGGTATTGTGGTCAATCAACAAATTTGTGTATTTTTGGAGAAATAAAATAAACTACTACTCCACTACCAAACGATTATTTCCCCGTACACAAAATGTACCTACGTTCGATATTTTTTGGCAAATAGATTTGGCAATATGTATTTGGAAACCGTAAAAAATACTTCCGTTTTTACATTCCATACAAACTCATGATTCCAGAGAAATTATAAATGGAATTCTAAAATAAAAAGTGTATGCAAAAAAGCAAAACAAGGGCTGCTTTTTACACACTCGATATTTTGTTGAATTCTTCACACCGAGCCGGATCAAGATTCTCTTGTGATCATTCAGAACCCCTCCACTTTCCTTCATTCATAATAAACACTTGTAAAATCCTTTCTTCCCGTCATTCTAAAAACCTTTGATCTCGCACCAGCTTCATATTTTGATGAATATTTCGCTGTAAAAGACTTTAGACTGCTGAATTTCAGAGCAGCGCTTGTTACAATCGCAAATACATGCTTTGCCCAAAAACAATTGTCAAATCAGCGAGATTATCGCTGCCAACGGGCAATCAAGAGAACTCTCGACGCGGACATTTCAAACGATGCTGCATCGATGTCGTATCGCTGCTAAATCGCTATTGTCTGGTGCATGCTTTATTCACTACGGACGCAATCGCCAATCGGCATTTAGTGCTCTGAAATGAGTCGCGACAACCTAATAAAGACTGCTAGTGGCAGACGCAGGATTGCCGTTTGGGAGGGACTTGACCACGCTGAGGGTAGGTTTTAGGAAAGTAATCACTAAAAAAGACACGCGGATTTAAAAGTCCTCTGTCGTATCCAAGAGAGAAATTAGGGACTAGACTAAAAAATTAAAGGAGAAGAAAGTAGGGAATCAATTTAAGATTATATTTTTACAAATACTAAATTATAAAAAGGATGACTGATGGGGTGTAGGTGTAAGTGTAGAGATGAGTGAATGGGTGATCGGAGAGCAGCAGGATCCAGGGAAAGCTCTAATGGCCAGCATTGTGCATAATATAGAAGGAGTTTTAACGTGTCTAATCAGCCAAAACAGAGCAGGCAATCAATAATTTCATGGAAAGGTCGTCATAGAGACTTAAGAAATAGCAGCGTTGTCAAAAACTGTCATAATATAGTAAATATTGTTGATACAATGAAAAAGTAAGTTCATCATTCTCCTGCCCTTATCCCGATTTATTTGGGGTCGGTGCAACATGTCTTTTTCTTCGGTACATCTCTATTAGAAGTGGTCTCGGTAGCCATATCATCAATGAAAAAGTAAGTTATATCAAAAAAATTAATTATTAAGAAAACGAAAAGCCCGACTGCAAAAATATACCTAACTGCAAAGTAAAAAAAATATGACAGAAAAGCAAAAAACAAGCTCTACATTTCTTTTAGCATTTAGCTTTATCATCTACTGTTTTA
>VKGM01011227.1:0-13842 GCA_007844875.1 Busseola fusca | reverse complement strand
ACGAGTACTAGACAACTGATAAACATACTTATATATTTCTAAATACATACATATTATAGATAAATTACACCCAGACACAGAACAAATGATCGTGCTCATCACACAAACGTTTGTCCTGGGTGGGAATTGAACCCACGACCTCCGGAATAGCAGTCAGTTATATATTATATATAGTTATAAATTGTGACACGAGAATTTTATATATAAGATATTCTTTTTTACATTTATAAATGTTGCTAATAGTAAATAGATCAACAAACAATCTGCCAGCAAAACTGCAACAGGATAATGTGCAAACATGAGAGTGTTACTTGAAACAAAACGAGCCTCAAGCAGCCGCTGCATATATTTTATTAACATCATGGTGATCCCCAGCCTAGCACACGTCACACACAAAGACACGGCGCTTAGACAGAAAACATTGTACGAGCGAGAAAAAGGAGTGACTCTACTAAGTGTGCGTCTGTCTGTCGGTTAGACTTTGTGGCAAAGGTATACTCTTTCTATGAAAACTATGTTTACCTATATTAATATGTGTGTATATATAAGTAAATAAATAATAACTAAATAAACTAACTGCTAATGTCGTCTGTATGTCTGTCACGCTGGAAATAAAAGGTGCTCAAATGGTGAGTTACTGTTTATGGTATAACTCGAAGCAGGGTTGTACGCAAAGGGAGACTTCACAAACTGGGCACAAATAAGGCGTCAACTTTCTGGTTTTGTGCAGACTGCACCAAACACAGGTGAGGCGCTTATAACGGCCATCATTTGTGAATTTGTCTGTCTTTCGAGGGTAATGTTGCACCCGAGGCTGTGGATGGCCCAAACTACTTGACATGGACTGGGAGGTTCTGATTTCAGGGACGTGTTTAAGGTGGTGCCGCAGAATTTGATCGACTAACTCCAACCGAAACACTAAGTGGTTTTTCGGAGCAGTCGTCGAACTCTGCAAAAGGATGCGGGCATTCAAAATGGAGCAGTTGAGCAGGTGTTTGAAGAACTTGACATTCCATTTAGAGCCTCTTTTTCTTTCCAGGAGGTATGGTTCCAGCATTTGATCTTTACGATCAACGCCTCCCATACCTTTGTTGTAATCTAAAACTACTTGTGGTTTGGACAAAGTTGGGCGATGTGGTTTCGCCACCATCTGGCCTTGTGAATCGCCGTGGCGGGTACTGATGGTGGTTATCTTACGGTTCTTATCCTGAAAAGCCAAGACCACCACATCGCCGGAATGGCGTGCTACAAACTGGCCATCTTTCAGCTTACACAGCGACAAGAGTGGAGGCACATTGGCGCGATTAGCACGCAAGGTACCTACACAATCGGTTTTGCGTGTCTTCAGAAATCTGGCCAGTAGGGGGCTATTGAACCAGTTATCCATAAAAAGAGTATAACCTTTGTTAAGGAGAGGACGGACGAGTCTGAGGACGGTGGAGGTGCTTTTCAGCATAGTGGATGAGAGACTGGAATCGTAGGTAGTGCCAGCACCGAGGTATACAAAGAATGACCAAAGGTAGCCCGTGGAGGACTCGCAGAGTTCGAAAGTCTTAACCGCTCAGGATACGCTATGTATTACGCGTCATCTGTCAAGGACTCAGCGCCCCACTGCGCGTACGCCGCCTACACACGTCGTCACAAAAAATCGTCTCCTGGTGTTTATATTATAGCTATAGTCATAATGTTAAGTGTTTTGGCTTGGGGAATAACGAGACCGTCTTATGAAACATAAACATTCCTTACAATATGAGACTTGTATTTATAAACCAATGTTATCCGACAATTGGTTGAAAGTGGTGTTTTTGATTACGTATTATGATGTTTTGTAATACAAATCCTTAATGAATTTACTCAAAACTTTGCAAGTAACATAATAAATAGACGAGTAATCTAACATACGCGATCTTTTTAGAGTCCTACCTATCATTTTCATAATATTCAAACTCAAACTTCATAGCGCGCAGAGCAGTTTTTATGAAATTGCGCATAACAACACGCGACTTTGTAAACGCTAATCCTAGTTATGTTGAGTTTGTTCTAACAAAAAAATGCTACAAGCATACTGCTTACACTTTTATTGATTGATAATTATCTATATGTTGTAAAAATATACCACTATAATTGTAAAATTATAAGATTTTCGTAAAAATGGAACCCTTTTTTTCTCATAGCTAATTTTACGTGTTATTTTAGGTTTTAGAATTAGAATTGATCAAAAAAATAGTCTAAAAATACACAAGGATGAACTGTATTTACCTTCAACTAAAAATACTCACTCATTTTCATGGAAAAAAAAAAGATATCCGCCTCTGAATTTACCCAAAAAATGTATGAAGTGCTAGAAATTTCAGTGATGGGGTGGGACACAATACTAAAAATATCGATAAGTTTTTCTTTACACCAGTAGAAGCAAAATGATGAAAAACTTATACAAATTTCAGTTACATTATTTTATTATTGTGTGTTCGTGTTATTTTGTAATGTGTATTGTACATACAAAATAGTATTGTTTTTACATAGGGAAGAAAAACAATAAACATCTTTGAAATAAGTTTTTATTTTCTTATCTTTGTGTTCTCACAAAGTGAAGACCTGCGACCGTCACGTTACAGATTACATCACGCCTATATTCCCAGAAGGGGTAGGCAGAGGTATAGCTTACACCATATAAATACATGAAAAAGCTATACAAAATCGAAAACACTTCTCACAGAGTGAAGGCCTGCAACTGTCACATTATACATTACATCACGCCTATATTCCCAGAAGGGGTAGGCAGAGGTGTAGCTTACACCATATAAATACATGAAAAAGCTATATAAAATCCAAAGCACTTCTCACAGAGTGAAGGCCTGCGACCGTCACGTTACACATTACATCACGCCCATATTCCCAGAAGGGGTAGACAAAGGTGTAGTTTGGGTGTAACCTATACGTACACTTACAGTAATTATAGAAATAAATGAAAATATAAAAAGTATAAAGGTTCTGCTTATTTCTAGTAAATAAATAACTGCCTGCATAACTATATACAGCATAATATTATCTACAGAAAAATTACTACAAAAATATAAATTACAAAAGTGCTGCATATTTCTAAAGTGATCTATTATTTTTTATTTACACATTTTTACGTTTATAAAGTATAACGATCAACAAACAAGGAATAGGATAATGTGTAAACACGATACAGTGTGTTACTTGAAACAAGACGAGCCAACAAGCGGCTGCTGCAGTTATTTTATTTACATTTTGGTGATCCCCAGCCTATCACACGTCACACACAAACACGGCGCTTAGACAGAAAATATTGGATGAGCGAGAAAAAGGAGTGACTCTACTAAGTGTGCGTCTGTCTGTCAGTTCGACTCTGTGGTAAAGGTATACTCTTTCTATGAAAACTGTACGTATACCTACATGAATATGTATATATAAGTAAATAAATAATAACTAAATAAACTAACTGCTAATGTCGTCTGTATGTCTGTCACGCTGGAAATAAAAGATGCTCAAACGGTGAGTTACCTATTATGGTATAACTGGAAGCAGGGTTCTATGCAAAGGGGTACCTCACAAATTGGGCAAGTATAATACGTCAACTGTCTGACCTTGTTCATGCAGCACCAAGAACAACGCCGACGCTTTAACAAGCCACGAACTCCAATTTGGTCGGTTTTTCTAGGGAAATGTTGCACCTGAGGCTGTGGATGGCCCAAACTGCTTGACACGGGACGGGAAGTTCTCATTTTAGGGACATGTTGGAGGTGGTTCCGCAGAATTTGATCGACTAACTCCAATCGAAACACTGAGTGCTCTTTCGGAGCAGTCGATGAACTCTGCAGAAGGATGCGGGCATTCAAAATGGAGCAGTTGAGCAGGTGTTTGAAGTACTTGACATTCCATTTAGAGCTTCTTTTTCGTTCCAGGAGGTATGGTTCCAGCATTTGATCTTTACGATCAACGCCACCCATACCCTTATTATAATCTAACACTATCTGTGGTTTGTACAAAGATGGGCGATGTGGTTTCGCCACCGTCTGGCCTTGTGAATCGCCGTGGTAGGTACTGATGGTGGCTATCTTACGCTTCTTGTCCTGAAAGGCCAAGACCACCACATCGCCGGAATGACGTGCTACAAACTGACCATCTTTCAGATTACACAGCGACAAGAGTGGAGGTACATTGGCTCGGCTAGCACGCAAGGTACCTACACAGTCGGTTTTGCGTGTTTTCAGAAATCTGGCCAGTAGGGGGCTGTTAAACAAGTTATCCAAAAAAAGAGTATAACCTTTGTCAAGGAGAGGACGGACGAGTTTGAGGACAGTGGAAGTGCTTTTCAGCATAGTGGATGGGAGATTGGAATCGTAGGATGTGCCAGCACCGAGGTACACAAAGAACGACCAAAGGTAGCCCGTGGAGGACTCACATAGTTCGAAAGTCTTAACTCCGTACTGGGCTGCCTTGGACTTAATGTACTGGCGAAAGGATAGGTTACCTTTCCACAAAGTCAAGGATTCGTCAATACAAATGTTTTGGGATGGGATATATGCTTCTTTGAAACGGGAATTTAAATGGTCTAGGATCGGGCCAAGAGAAAACAATTTGTCAGTCTGGTCTGTCGGTCTGCTACTGTTGTCAACTAAATGGAAAGCGCGGCAAAGGGCTCTGTAGCGTTGTGAGCTGAACAACTTACTGAATATGTTTGTCTGCAAAAGGGGATTCGTTGAAAAACATGACTTAATAGTCGGCATCTGGATGATTCCGAGCATCATCCAGAAAGAAAAAAGTACAAAAAGTTCATGAATATTCGTGTCATACCAATTTCTGGCGAAGTACTCGGACGAACCAGCAAGCCCTGCGGCATAGCGATTCGTCTCAGTGACGATGTGCGCCATTATGTCTTCATCCCAGTACTGCCTAAACGCCTCATACGCAGTTTCGGATGCGACGACCGCCCCCGTTCGCTGAGGAAGAAATTGCTCCCTCTCACCTTGATAACTACCCATGGGTAGCCATTCAAAGTGATTGGCAGATCCCCCCTCAGCAAAGTAGGACCCGAACTCGCCGTCATCCGCCTCGAACCATTCTTCTTCCACATCCTCTCTTTCTCTTCTATTCCTGTTTACCATCCGCTCTCTCGCTGCTTCCCTCGCATTCACAACACGCATGATCCCCACCCTTAGTTCTTCAGGCACATCATCATCTGTCAAATAAACCTGCACCATCTCCTCTCCTCTTACCCACTGGGGACCACCACTTGGCGCCTGGCCACGCCCCCTTCCTCGGCCACTCTTCGCAGCACAGCCGCGCCGCGCTGTACCGCTTCGCCGTAGACGACGCTGCTGCTGTGACGCCACTTCCACCACGTCTTCCACCTGCTGGAACACCTGATGTTCATCAGCAAGCTGGAAGACGTCGTCCTCCTCCATATCGAAGTCGCGACTGACTTCAACGACGACATTGGATCTACGATAAAACATAGTGCATTTAGGTGCATATAAATACATATAAATTACAAATAAAAGGTGGAAGTTACAAATGTTAACACTTACGGTTCAAGAAGTGGTGTTGAGCTTGAGGCAGCAGCGTAGGGAGCCCGCGGCAACGGCGACCGAGACCTTGACCTTGACCTCGACCTGGATCTAATAAATAAAAAGGTTGTCATTTATTTATACAGAAAAACATCTATGAAGAACTATTTGTTTTATTACTCACGTCATGGGCGCCGCCGATGCCAGCTCATACTGAAACATAAAAGCTTGGATAAAATAACTACTATTGAAAACAGTAGTAAAACTACTTTGATATTTATTTATTTATATATACTTTATTGTACACCAAAAAATATATTACATAAAATATACATTTAACACTATAAAATATACAATTGGCGGCCTTATCGCTAATGCAATCTCTTACAGGCAACCCCAGAATGGACAGATTTTCCTGGACACAAAAGTGGGACTGTCGTTGGTGCATACATAACATAATCAGCCTATAATGTTCCCACTGCTGGGACACAGGCCTCCTCTCAGTGAGAGGGAGTGGGCCGTAATCCACCACGCGGGCCCAGTGCGGGTTGGTAGATGTCACATGTCTTCGTAGTTTTTGATTCTAAGACATGCCGGTTTCCTGACGATGTTTTCCTTCACCGTTTTGAGAGCAGTGGCGTTGGTGCATACAATACACTAAAATAGATACACAGATACATTTATATACAAAATTATACATACATAAATACTACTACTAAATATAAGCAAAGAAAACTAAAACAAGACTAGGTATATAGATTACAGTTAGGACAACAAGATCACAATGACAAGTAGTGATATCTAATTCACTTGGTTTGCTATAAAAAAGAAAATCGTTATTATTATTTAATAGTAATTTTTCATTCACATTTTAGTATATAGTTCATATTTACCTCGGCCTCGGAGTCGTTTTCAAGGTACTCTGCCTCGAGTACCTGCTCGTCTTCCAGATAGTCGACCACGAGTACCTGCTCGTCCTCCAGGTACTCGGGCTCGAGTACCTGCTCATCCTCCGGCTGCTGATCTAGGTACTCGGACTCAAATACCAGCTCCTGATCAAGGTCCTCGGGGTTGGGTAACTGCTCAATAAGCATCTCCTCGCCCTCCTCATTGTGGATTTCAGATTCTTCATCGCATAAGGCATCTAGGAAGTCGACAGGCGTTTCGCCCACGTCTTTGACATACCAAGTTGACATCTACAAAAAAGCAAAATATTTTATATTTCGAAGCACAATAAATCAAAGCCCTAGTCTGCTATTACAAAAGTGTCACAATGGTCTGTCATTGATCTCATCATGGTTGATTTTAAATAAAAAACATTATGTGTAAATGACAGACCATTTTAGCAATATTGTAATAGCAGACCAGGGGCCTTATTCTGCTATTACAATAGTTGTCATTGATCTCATAATGGTTGATTTTGAAAATTTTTGTTTGTAGTTGATTACAAAACTTGTCAAAATCAACCGTTTTGTGATCAATGTCATTGTCATTGTGGCACTATTGCTTTTTTTTTGCTTTTTAAATGTTATAAACTAGTGCTTGACCGTGAACCCGCCTTTTGGAAAGCAGTGATGCAATCATTGGTGGTAAAGCGCACTAGTTAATAGCAGAATAAGGCCCCAGAGCCCCTGGGGCCCTATTCTGCTATTACAATAGTGTCACAATATCTATCATTGATCTCATAATGGTTGATTTTGACAAGTTTTGTAATCTACTACATACAAAAATTGTATTATGAGATCAATGACAGACCATTGTGACACTATTGTAATAGCTGACTAGGGCCCCAACATAGTTGCGTCAACGAGGCCAATGACATTACGTCACTCAACATGGAAATAATTGAAATATGCATAATATACTACGAAATACTACTCGAATAACCAAAATATATTGTTATTATTAGTTTTAGAGCCTTAGAAATCCAATAGATATGATAAGATACACTAGTTTCATTGTAAAACATTCAATATTCTCAGAAACTAGCTACTTGAGTGAATGGGTTACAACGAACAAAAAAGAATACTTAATTTATTATGTTATTTCGTGCAAATATTATCTACAAATACGTAATAAGTATTTATAAATAAATATTCATTTACTCGGATAACTTGTCTTTAGACTAAACACACAAAACAGTAAAAAATCTCAAGGAAAAAAACAACAAAGTAACGGATTTTTCACGTATCGTATCTTTACACAAAACAAAGTATTATTATGAAATTATTTCGTCCAAATGTTATGATGAATATTTTTACGCGATTACACGCAAAAATAGTCAAAATTCTTCATTTACAATGTCGTAATTAACAACCGGTACTTTCTTAAAATTTTCTTTGACCAATAGTGATTATTACGATGTTACTTCATGCAAATGTTATCTACAAGGACGTATAATAGATTTTAAGTGAATATTCATCCACTTACCTTTGGATTATTTTCGACTTATAATATAATAAATGCAGCCACGCGCGCCGACAATGAGAACCAAAGAGTACCGTAAAATGGGGTGAATAGAAATCGCGGGGTGAATAGAAACAAACTCGGAAGTTTGATAAAATTGTCTCTAGTGGATCTATAGGCTATTGCTGAATATTCATTTCTACTATTTATTACGCGGCAACATTATGCCTTTATACTGGCTACCCACAAATTTACGTCAAGTGTAATGTCATACAGAAAAATTCGGTGAAAGTGAACGTGTGCATAAGAGTGATTTTAGGCTGTGTATAACTTTTTGCTCAACTTAAGTTTTTCTGTGTTACCTCCTAGCAAATTTGTCTATTTCAATAGTTAAGCTGTTCATCTTTTACGGATAGAAAGGTGAGTGTCCATATTCCAAAGTATCGTTCTCATTTCAAGTAAAACCAAGATCCTTGCACTTTTTCCTAAATTCGAGGTGAATGGAAACGAGTGAGGGGTGAATGGAAACGACTTTAGGGTGAATAGATACGAAGAAAGGGGTGAAAAGATACGTGTGAGGGGTTAATAGCAACGAAACAGGGGTCAAAAGAAACATGATTTTTAGGGTTGTCAATCGGTTGTCACTTAGAAAAATAATCATACCTACTAATATTGTATCATTTATTACTAGCTTTTCTTCGTGACTTATCCGCATGAATATGAGTTTTCACGTATACATACAAAATCGAAGTTAGACAAAATGCAACCTGAGGAAGAAAATACCTTCCTCGGGGTTCAAAGTTAATCTGTTATTAAATTTTATCAAAATGCTTTCTAAATTATTTAATCTATTTTAGCCGCGAAAGCGTAATAAACTGACAAACAGTCAGATAGTTAATTTCACATTTATTATACTAGCTTGGATTTGTGTCTTTTGTTCAGTGAATACTTGATATTTGTTTTAAACAGGTACACCCTATTGTGCTGCGCTCGCCATGCCAAGGGTTTATAAACCGGATCCTCGTGGTAAGAGATATAAAAAATATCCTAAGGAACTGATTGAGCAGGCTGTTCGGGAATACAACCAAAATAGTGATTCTTTGACTTGCATCGCCAAAAAATTTGACATAGATAAGTCCGTCCTTTATAGGCACACCATTAAAAATTTGAAATCACAAGGGGGCCAGACAGTGCTGTCTAAAGAGGTGGAGTTGTCATTCATTAAATATATTAATGTCTGTTCTGAATGGGGCTATCCCCTCGAACAATTCGACTTAAGGATGTTAGTTAAAAATTACTTAGATAAATTGGGTGTTATTGAAAAACGATTTAAAGATAATATGCCCGGGCCGGATTTTTCAAGAAGTTTTTTAAAGAGGCATAGTGATAAAATATCACAACGGGTATCACAGAACATAAAAAGAAACCGAGCTGCCGTCTCTACCGAAATTATCGAGGCCTATTTTGAGCACTTAAAAACATCAATTTCTGATGTTCCAGCCGGTAATATTATCAATTATGATGAAACAAATTTGGCAGATGATCCCGGCCGAAAAAAGATTATCACCAAAAGAGGTACAAAATATCCAGAAAGGGTGATGAATCACTCCAAAGCTGCAGTATCAATCATGATGGCCGGTACGGCTACCGGAGAAATGTTACCCCCATATGTGGTTTATAAGGCACAAAATTTATTCGACACTTGGACAAAAGGTGGTCCAAAAGGATGTCGCTTTAATAGAAGCCAATCTGGCTGGTTTGATTCAAACATTTTTGAAGATTGGGTAACCACTATGATTCTACCGTTTTTTGAAAAAAGGCCTGGGAAAAAATGTTTAATAGGTGATAATTTATCCTCCCACCTTTCTATTGATTTAATAAAAAAATGTCAAGAAAAAGACATACATTTTATTTTTTTACCAGCCAACTCTACACATTTAACGCAACCACTTGATGTTGCGTTCTTCAGACCCATGAAGATAGCATGGAGAAATATCATATTGCAGTGGAAGAAAACTGATGGAAGAAATCAAGCTTCTATTCCGAAAGGCTGTTTTCCCAAATTGCTAAATAAATTAATAGACACCTTAAAAGAAAATGGTCCAAGTAACATTATATCTGGTTTCAGAAAGACAGGTATACATCCTTTTAATCCATCAGAAGTGTTGAAAAAATTGCCGAATTGGATTGACGAAATGAAAGAAGCAGAAACTGTTGACGAGACAGTATTAGAATTTTTAAAAGATATGCGGTATGGGACTGGGCAGCATCGCATAGTTGAACCGAAAAAAAAGAAAAAAATACAAGTAATGGCGGGAAAAAGTGTTTTATATTCAAGCGAGGATGAGGACTATGTTGAGACTGACACTTGTTCAGTCTTAAAAGAAAATAAGAAACGGCAAAAAGAAAACAAAATAACGGACAAAGTGGGTAAAGGGAAGGGAAAGGGAAAAAAATCAAAATCTAATCAAAAAAGCGATTTCAAAGAAAATGATCCACCTAAAAATGAAAATCACTTTGATGAAGCAGTTGCAAGTTGTTCGTATGTCAACACTCCGATAATTGAAAAATCAGATTCACCTGATGAAGTAGTTCCAAGTTGTTCGCTTAACATCGGTCCTTACGACATAAACACTATGCCTGTAATTTTGGAAGATGATCTGGATTATATAGGATACGAAACTGTTGTAAGGACCGATGAAATTGAGAAAAAATCAAAAAATATAAAAATTATTTCTAATACCTTAGTAAGCAACACTCAATTAAAGAAAATTTTGACGAATAAAACTGGGAGCACTTCTAGAAGACCCAGTTTTTACAAGAATGATGCAGATATTTTGAAAGATCTAATGGAATTAGATTAGAAAGCACTAAATAATACTTTGTAATCTAAGTGCTTGTTTACGGAGACGCGGAGCTTCGGGCGTCGCGTTGGGCGCTCGACGTACATTGCAGCAGCGGGCCGCGTCATCGCACGCACAAACAAACATAAAGCATCGTACGACAGACGCCCGACGCCCCACGTCTCCGTAAACAAGCACTAAGTCCATCTGTTCTTTCAAAATGTCTGCGGCATATTATGCCACTAGGTATTTTGATTTCCAAAGATGTTATGTGATTTTTATTTTCTAATAAGTATTTGTACCTAATTTGGTGACTCATTGTGATTCCTACTTGATCTCAACCTAGAAGACATTATAAAAGCCTAAGATATTTTACCAAATATGGATACTTAGTTTTTTTTTTTTTGGATTATTGTAAAATCGTCACAGGTGATTTGCCACAAAATTGTAAATTCCATAAAGAAATACCTAAATAAAAAAGTCACAATGTGATGAGTTTACAATAAACCCGTATTTTTTTTCGTAGCATTTTATTGTTTATGTAAGAATTTGGAGAATTCTTTTATTTTTGTTATTTTTTTAATCATTTTAAACATGTTAACTTTTTTCTATCTAGTTTCTTAAGATAAAAATTCCTACTTAGATATAACACATCTTCAAACACATCCGCCTACACACCTCCACACACCCACACTTCACCACAATACAACACATACACAACCACAATAGATTCAAAGCTCTTCTTTGTCATTCATCCCGATACATTCTTTCATACCACTACTAAACTTACCACAACAAGGTGCTTACCTTATTATAATAAAAATAAGATTTGACAGCCCTAGCGTTTTATTTTCATTCACCCCTCTTTCGTATCTTTTGACCCCAGTTTACAGGTAAATAGAAACGGGCTTCATTTTTCTAAATAACTAGTAATTAAAGTATTTTTACATATTTTAAACATTTGTATTTGGTAAAACACAACGCAACTCGTAAATATACAATGTTGTAATAACAACATCGATAGAAAAAATGTAAGATAATCAACTTTGAACTTAAAAGTTGTGTCTATTCACCCCATTTTACGGTACCTGAAAAATAAATGTTATATTATGTTACGTAGGAAATAAGCCTCGGTGGCTACCAGATCCTCCGCAAGGCGGGCGATCAGGAGACTGTGTTCAAGTTCCACCGCACCGTGAAACTGGAGCCGGGCGCCATCTCCACTGTGTGGTCGGCCGACGCCGGCGTGGACCACGACCCACCACGTGACATCGTCATGAAGGGACAGAAATGGTTCATCGCCGACTCCTTCACAACTGCCCTGCTCAACACCGACCAGGAGGTAATTCTACTCCCATTGTATTTTACCCAAATTTCCTGAATAATAGAAGATGCTTTAATAATAAAGAGGTTGCTTTTCTAAACTCTTAAATTGTATCATGCAGGAGGTAGCGGTGTCGGAAAGACAGCGACGACAAATCAGCACCAGCGCCCAGAGACACCGAGAGCTCGCACATAAGTATCCTCGTCGTGAACAGGTACGTTTCACATATAGGTCGTCAAAAGGATTTTGTTAGATGTCAAGCTAACTATCTATAATCTGAAAAGTTTCATAAATGATCATAATGTTGTACTGGTATTCCAGCTCGGTGAACTTCGTGAGGGAGAAGAGAACTGTCGCATAATGTAAGTGGTGGCGGACCTGAGTGGCCGCGCCTCATTGCCACACGGTGCCTCACGCTTCACCCGGAGCTATGGACTCTGCCCTATGGGCATCTTCATAATTACATACACAGTTCATTTAGGACTGTCTTCATTTCTACACCGGAAAAATACAATGAAGCAACATTTAGACAAGAATTAAATTACGTTTATAAATTAAATTTTGTATTAGTGAACAATTTTTTTTTTTTTTGTTGTTAATGAATATTAGTAATAGTATGAATAAATTCGGTGAAGTTGTGAAGTGACAGTAAGTACTGTCTAACAGGCATACAGCAATATCGAGAAGAAATATGACAAAAAAGAGTAAGGTACTTTACGTTCTATGGTCCTGTTGCTATATGCCTCTTAGATATTACTTAATACTTAAAAAGCCTTTTATGTTTTGTCTTTTCTGCGACAGTTTATCTTATCTTATTTCGTTTTGTCTCTGGTCAAATTATATAAGTATAAAGCACGGCCTCATATGGCTTCTATAATATAATATATAGACAGTGAACAAAGTACAAAAAAATACGTTCACTTATTGGTGAGACGATTGCAATCCTTCAAAGATAAACATAAATACAGCGCAAAACATTTCCCCTTCTTACTTTATTAGTTGATACTCGCAAATGTGCTGGCACTACTGTCGGCGTATTTGCGCAAATATTCGCGTTGTATCCTCAATACAAAATGGAATTTTATTTCATCAGGAATAAGTAAATGACATGTTACTAGAATATTTTATAAAAGTAAAGGGCCACGATAAAATATCTTTTTAAACAAGACACCTTTGGGGGATTGCAATCCATAGTGGGTAAGTATAGAAATACGGTTATTTTCAACCCACCCTTTCCCAAGTTATTTTAAGAAATTTTATATCCAAATAATTTAAAATATCCATCTGATAACAGAGTTCATTCAATGCGTAGATTAAATCTACTATTAATATCATTATTTTTAGTGACCTTGGACTAGATAAATCACTGTATTAGGTTAAGTTTCTGACTATCACAAAGATGGCGATTTAGATTTAAGCGTTAGTACGCACCTATAGTAATTTAGGAGTTCAACAAATTATGGGCGCTTTATAAAAGAAAATGATGTTTTTGCATTGTGTCATTAATATAGTAACAAATTTTGTGTCACCTAAAGATAAAGTAAAATTTGTAATAAAATTTCCAATCAAGCAATCGGAAGATATGACATCGGAAATACATAATCGCCATTTTAAGGCTGATTGCTCATTTCAACCCTAAAAAGATCGGTGCAAGTCTCAAATAAAAGGCTCTCAAGTCAGCATAAAGAATGAAAAATAATAGCCTTTACAATATTGTCTGTTAATGAAGTAACTT
>VKGM01011211.1:12472-25901 GCA_007844875.1 Busseola fusca | reverse complement strand
GCCGCTCGGCGCCTCTTTTGACTAGTCGGTAGAAGGCTCGTGCAGCCTCGCGACGCCACGCTACCCCTCCTTTGCCTTCAAATGACTATGAACTTTTTAATCGCGTAGATAAGATTCAAAATAGTTTGTAATATTTTGCCTCAAAAACACGCTGCCGGCCGCTGCTCTTTCAGTGGGAATTGACCCTAAGCAAAATATTTATATGTACATATTTCATAATGCAATTTGCGTATTCACTACAAAATTTTAAATTAAAACTTACACTTCTGAGTAGGTACCATGCATAAAAGCCATTAATTGAAATTAACTACACTACTACTACTTACCGGCTTTTTAAGATCGTATTTAAAATACTGTAATTTGAATGAAAACAATTATAAAGCCGTTAAAGTCTTTTAAACTCAAAGAAAATTATGGCAATTTAGATATGGAACCAATAGTAAAAAATCTAGTCAAATAGAAAAATACGCACTATCATTGCTAGCGTGACTGGTGAGGAGGCGAGTGTGAACCTCGGAGTGCCGACCGGGTCAGTATATGGCCCAGTAGGGTATATTATGCACGTGAACAGCGTGTCGAATGTCGTAAAAAACTGTCGGGTGTTTATGTATGCAGACGACATGTGTGTAGTATATGCTTCTAAGAATATATCTGAGGTACAACAGTACATACAAGAGGACTTCGAAAGTATTACCAAGTGGGCACATGATAACAGAATTATATGTATTAAATATTTCAAAAACAAAATGCATTCACATTCACTCGCCGTATAACTTGCAAGCTAAAGCTGTTTCGAGAGATGAACTCCAAGTGGTGGGACATACTTACGAATGTTTATTGAGTTAGAATATGTTAGCACATTTAAATATTTGGGCCTCAGTATAGATATACATTTTAATTGGAAGACGCATGTTTGTAACATTTGTAATAGGTTTTTTTTTTTTTTTTTGTGGGGTGGGAAGTCATCAAATGACCTCTCCCGCTGGGCGGAGCGGAAGGGCGTGTCGGACTTTTACTGACTAAAACCCACCCCTGTTCCTTCACCTGCCTATGCGCCCCAGGGACCCCGGTTACTCTTTGGTACGCTCCACGGCCCTGGGGCAACATTTGTAATAGGATGAGATCTGTATTAGGATTAGGAAAGTTCTATCAGTTGAGCGGTGTAGTAAATAAACACACGTTATTGATCGTATACCATGCGCTCACTGAATCACTACTGAGCTACGGACTCAGTGTGTATGGGCGAACATTTAAAACATACTTAGAAGGTATTAGAAAATTACAAATTAGATTGTTAAAGTACCTAGTTAGCAAACAAGTAAAAAACAATGTAACAAAGACTATGATAAATTATTTTCCATTTGTAAAATTATGAACACTATTATTGTGAAGTATATAAAATAACTGTTCAAAACAAATATAACACGAGGAGTGTGAGAGAGAAAATACTAGTTCAGCTGAAAAAAAACAATTATTATGTACAAAGAATGTCTAAATACTTAGTGCCAAAAGTGTTTAACAAATTAGAGTTGTTAAGAAAATCCAGTAACTTAAGTGAAGGTATTTTAAGGTCAAAACTAAGGAGTTTGCTTCTTGACAAAGTTACTTAAGTTTTGTTGTGTTTTTTGCTATTGTATAAGAAAAGAGTGCATCTTGCCAACAAACGTAAAGTTTGGCAAATAAATATTGTATAAAAACACAAGCTGTATTTGAGAAAAATAATAAAATAAAAAGATAAGATGTGAGTTATAAGCCCTTAGTCACTTTTTGGTTGTAGTATTGCTGCTTACCTGCATTTTAGCGTAGTAAACATATCCAACAGGGCAACTTAACAGAGTTTTATTTTTTTTTATTTCAGGATCTATACATATAGGTACATTAGGAAAATACTGCCTAAACAGAAAGATAAGAGAATTTTAGACGTGATAACTATAAATCGACAAATGCCAGCTGCACTGATGAAAAAGCCTGACTCATTGTCACAGTCCACCTGAGCCGAGCATGCCAGCGAGAGTGCGGTACAAGCAAGAGATAGAGGCACGATCGGCCTAAGCATTTGGCTTGTAACGCATAAAAAATGTATGCAATTTTACATCAATGTTTTCTTCTGACGTTATCATGTAAAACTTTCTTTTGTAAACCGAATTTACAGACAACCATTTTTTTTCTGATTATACAGGCTTCTAAAAACGAAAATGGACAAACAAGATGTGAGATAACGGCATTATAGCTTGTGGACAGCAGATTTTGCAAATCTACATTCAAATTCAGATTGAGTTAGGTGTGAACATTCTTAAAAATAAATGTAATTATGTGGGTTGATATAATTTGTGCTTCTTCTTTTTATAGTGACAGACTGACAGTTCCGCAAACATACATAGTAAACCATGTTTTGGTCTATGTTGTTAATAATGTAGTTATAATAAAGATCAATACATATTTATGCTTAGTAAATACCTGGCGGTAAGCTCTGCTTGAGCTTCTCTGCCTTCTCCTTGTCGGTGATGACCAGCGTGTACAGGAATCGCGAGCATCGCACCTTGAACTTCACATTTTCAGGGTTCTTCTTTATCTTGACAGCTGCAACCATAAAAAACAGATTTAAAATATAAGGTGCTAGCATCTTCTGTGTCATGACACTCAAGCTACGATCTCACATTAGACACCAGGGAAAATTTCTACTCATGTAGGAATAAAAAATTAACAATCACTATAATAAGAATACCTAGTATTTAACTTACATTTAGCGTCTTTCCTGCGTGCCTTCAGTAGGAAGTCTTTGATATCTTTGATTTCGCGCGGCTGTAACACAACAACAACATTAGGTTCTCAAGCGATTCCGATGCGGATCACCATTACTCACTTAATCACTACGAATATGATGTATTACTCGCACTGATGCAATAATTCTTTAACAATTTACGACAATCCAGAAACACTAATACTATAAGTAATAATTTCTTACCATGTTGAAGACGAGAAACGTTCAGTGTCAAACTGGAATAAAGACGATGGTATTAATTTAAATATAACTTGAAAGCGATACACCACTGTGTCTACAATATGATGAGATTAAAAAAATATAGAAACCACTGTTATTCAGCTTGATTTTATCCGATTTTAGGACAATTTCAATAAGATTCATACATTGCTCACCTGCCAAACTTCCGAAAGAATCTTTTGACAACGACATTGACGTTCGGTCAAAAGACTTTGACATTTTAAAGCAATCACAAACTGAACTTTAGTCTTTTAAGGCACACTAAAAATCCGGAATATCCATAGGCATTCTGGTCTGCAGTTTCAGTCTCAAATCTGTGGCCTTACCATGAGCTTTTAACAAAACGTTACGTTTCCAGTCAGTTTTGAGAGAGTATGAAAACAGAACGATTTTAAAACGAAGTTCACCGATGTTGAATCGTCATGGTTGTCTGTGGCTTGCTGTAATGTCATTGGCTTTTTAATAGGTATCGTTCAAAAACTTAAATCTAATTATATTTTCACTTTACCGGTTTTTTTGAAATAATACAAACATGAGTTTCTTGGGTATATACATATTTTAACTATGATTTTGTGTAATAAGTAACCTTGATACATTATAGAAAATTACTAAAAAGCTCAATTTTCTGTAGAAATCAATTTTGTAACTTTGAAGGATTCAACGTGATGTTGAACGTGTCTGGATAAGTCATGCTCACAGAACAAAAAAAAAAAAACCTTTGCGCGCCAATATTTGTATTTTTGATTTTAAATTATAAATACGTAACCTCTTCACAATGCCGTAAGTTTTTTGCATACTTGAAAATATTTAATTAGTGTACTTCACGCATTTTAGTTGGAATGTGGCTGAACAGATTAATTATAAGTAATTAATGTGGTGGATTTAATTTTAGTGAAACACGAACATGTCGTCGTGTTAGTATGACCCAACTGCTCCACTTATGGGAGTTTTTAAATGCTCACCGAGAAATTGCAGTTGGGTATAACAGATCAATTCAAGCACGGCAGCATTGCAAGCAAATGTGGGAAAGGGCTGCAACCATTTTGAATTCGACTGGCGATGGGGCTATTAAGCCGGCATCCGAATGGTCGAAGGTATGTTTACCCTACCACTGCATTGTTCTCATATTGTAATTTTTTTCCTTCCTCAGAGCAAGGAATAATAAAAAGGCTACTGAAAAACAAGGTTTATGAGTTTGATTTCATATATTTGCCGTTAAATCCTAGTTGTATAAGCATAAGATTGCAGTCTAGGCATTAGGTACTAAATTAGCATAGACTGCATTCTGTGTGTATGTGATGAATATTATATTTTTTTAGTACTGGGTAGACATGAAGGCGAGGTTAAAAAAAAAACCGGTTGATTAATGACAGCAGAAGAAGAACAGGAGGAGGACCAGGCACAAATTTGGAATTGGCTGAAATCGAAAGAAAGTTCCTCAGTATACTTGGGGAAGATCTGGGATCTGGGCTGCCTGGTGTCAGGGTTGAACCACCGGGCCCACTTGTATTAGAAGTAAGTATACTTAACAGCAATGTACTTGATCCAAAATCATACCTAAGTACTTTATGGTAGGTACATACCTACTGACATGTTTTGTATTTAAATTTGTTAGAGTTATGGAGACATCATTGCAAGTCCAACTAACATGGACACCTCCCAATCCACTGCTGCTGAGGATCCAATTTTTTTAGAAGTCATATCCAGTGAGGTAAGTAATGTAACATTATAATTAGCTTCCACACGCGTGATATGTTGTTGAAAAGTGCGCATTTAATATAGATGAATATGGCCCTATACAGCATTTAATTTAAATGAATATTTTCGAAGATATTATATTTTTAAAATGCAGAGATATAGTGGTTGCGGCGGTAACGGCCAACTACAACTACGGTCACGGTTGAGACTGTCGTGGTAAAAGGGGACGACAAGGTTTATTTCAAAAATCTTATTGATTTGATATATAAACTTTATATTTATCACGGAAATAAATAAATGATAAAGATCATAAACATACATTCTACGAAATTTTTAAAGGACCCGCGTACGAAGTGCTATAAGTAGGTACTTACTATATAATATATAAATGCTGTTTGTACGTAACATTTTCACCTAAACCACACAATGGATTTCGATCAAATTTGCCAAAAATATAGATGGTATCTTGACGAAGGATACTTTTTTCCTGATAGCACGTTTCAGTGGGATAATTTCCGACATCCACGCGGGCGAAGCCGCGAGCAGAAGCTATTGTTGGTATAAACAAGCTTTTCTGCCCGCGAGAAATGTCTTGTTCCCCCGATACATACCGTCTGATCGCATCGTCTGCCCGTGCTTCGTTTTCGCTTAGCATTATTTCTGATTTTTTTGTTTTTACTCGGCTCCTAAAGGCCCTAGCATGATGTTTAAACTTGTGGTCGGCGTTCAGTCTAATCGGATGCAGCTTAATACCAGTATTTTACATGGAGCGATTGCCTATCTGATCTCTAAAACCTAATCAGCGGGTAATGCGTTACCACTTGGTAAGCCCTAAAGATCCACGAAAGACAGTCGGCGATCAACGGCATAAGCGTGTTCTCCGAGACCCAGAGGGTCTTGGTATGTAAAGATAGTCATCCACGGACCAACTGCAATCGAAAGACCCGTGTAGTTGTTATTACTAAGCCCCTTACCTAGTACTTATTAGAAGGATAGGATAGTAGGATTATACTGTGAGTGAGTTAAAAGCATGATAGAGTAACCAAAATTTTATTTTAAAGAATATGATGTGCAGTGTGACATTACTTACTGCATTTAAAATTTTACAATATTTTACAGGAAAACCAACAAAGTCAGCCAAATGAATTTATGGCAGAAGTTGAATCACTGCACTCGGCTCAGTCGCCTGTTTCAAATAATGTTCCTGAAATCCCACAACCTTCATCAACTAGGGAGAGCATAACGGGGCAGGGTTCAAGGCAGTGCCTTGTACCTGATGAAGCAGAGCCATCACCACCCTTGAGCACAGCGGAACAGGGCCCGACGAGGCGCCGGAGGCGGCAACGACGGCAGTTGAGTGCTGCAGATGCAAGACAGCGACTGGTCTCATCTGCAGAAAGAAGGGCCCAAGCAGAGTTGACCAACAGCCGTTCTATAGAACGTGCTGTTAATTTTCTTGGTGAAATAGTGTCTATATTAAGAAATATGCAGGTAAAATAATATTTTTAAAATAAAATTTAACAAAAAAAGACAGCTTGTCCAAATGAGTGTTATGCAATAAGGGTGCAGAAAGAAAGAAAATAAAGCAATTAGAAAAAAACAATCTCTTAAACACTCTTTTTAAATCATAAAATTATTACAAAATATTTGATTACATCATTCATGTTGAGTTATACATTGTTCCTGAATGCTTAGTTAAGCCCCTGTGGAGCTGGACGAGCGTTGAACCAAACATCTCTGTCAGCGATGTTTTCCCGTAACTTATGATATTCTTGGGTAAAAACTGTGCTTTTAATACAAGATATGAATAAAAAATAAATAAGTAAAGAAAGTTACAATACAAAAATTATCTTTGTTGATGAAAACCAACCAGAAGTTTACTCTCTTTCAGACTCTTAACGCAGTTGCCAGAGGCGCGCAACAAGATCCTGCCTTGTAGCAATACCAATCTGTAATTCTCTGTTGCGTTGGTCAGCTGGATTTTCATGAAAATTCATATATTGCATGAAGGCTTCTTGGTGTACTTCATCTTCTGTTAATTCTGGTACAGATAAATTTGCTGCATTACAAATGTTGTGTAGAATCACACATGCATTTGCAATACAACCAGCTACATGTGGTTGGTAATGTAGCACTCTGTGGACTAACAAACATCTAAATCGAGCCTTTAGTACACCTATGGTCCTCTCTATAATGTTCCGGGTCTGGACATGTTTATTAGTGTAATAGGCTTCTGGAGATTCAGGTTCAGCATTCAAAATTGGTGTCATCATTGATTTTCGGAGTGGATACCCAGAATCTCCTGAAACAGATAAAAAGTATGCATTACTATTATTATTTAGCGCTTCTATTTGATATTTTTAATTGTAAATAAATTAATTTCATATTTTAATAAGTAATATTTTAATTTTAACAATAAGTAAATGCTTTACTATAAGCGATAAGACCGCCTATTGTGCACTGATTTACACTCTTGTCTTCTTTATTTTGGAATGCAATAAACAAAATCTTTTTCTTTGTAAAGTACCTGCTTTTATAATTAAACATTTATATTTTACCTAAAAGCCATAAAGCCTCTGTGGTGCTTAGGCTCTCCAAGTGAGGTCTCAGAGGATGATTGGACCAAATGAAAGAATCATGATTGGCTCCTGGATGACTAGCATCTACACTTATGATGTCCATGTCAGCATTACAAATCTGGAAATAATAAAATTGTAAGTTTAGTGTAAATTATCCTATTACGTTCCCACTGATGGGACACAGCCCTCTTCTCTGTGAGTGGGCCGTAATCAACCACGCGGGCCCGGGGTGGGTTGCTAGATGTCACAAATAAAACGTACACCAACAACATCTAATTCTATCACAACATTTGTAAAATGCGCCATGTTATTATTAATTATTTCGTTCAGTATGTCAAAACGCCAATCTATAGCTTTGTGCTCGTTATATTACTTTTCCTCTACGGCTTTGCGACAGCTGCTGAGCAGCGCGTGCGCAGAGATTATGAATACCCAATGGCGCACGAGACGTTGCCCGGAATGTTACCACTTCCAATGTTTACAATTTTCTCGAATTTTTGGTTCTAGAATATATCGGTTTCCTCACTAAGTATGTTTTCCTTCCCCGTTTTGAGAGTAGCATACAAACGCTTTACTAAAATATCTCACTAATTTAAAAAACATTGAAAAATTTTTTTGTTATCGAGAAATCTGTAATAATAAACGATTTTTATAAAGTAATTTAAGGACTCATGAGAATTGAAATTCACTTACTAATTGAACATTTAAAGAATGATAGTGTTTCCTACTAAAATACCTCTCTTCGTGTACATTGGGTCGTACTATGGTTATATGGGTTCCATCAATACAACCTATTACACCTGGGATTCCGAACTTTTCATAAAAACTGTAAACAAAACATTGGTAGTTAACTACTATTTTCATTACTTAAGTAAATAATATCTTATCACCATTTTATATTAAAAAGAAACCACGAAATGCTGATGGTACTTAAGTGATACACTGGTTTATAATTTTGGGAATTATGAAATATCTAAAAAAACCTTAATTTATCACTGCATAAGCTGACGTTCGGTACAGTGTAACACTGATCGGGAAAAGGATTTGAAATTAGACGCCATAGTAACCTCTACTCAATTTTAAAAGAGCTATCCAACGGCGTACTGCACATGGTTATTGGAGGGGGATACCAAAATAAGCATCATCCTTTATTCGTAGACGTAACCACTACCTTAGCTTATTTGCATTCCGTTCGGCTGCAGTATGAGGAAATTTAATAAATTTATTCCGTATAACTATATTGTTTATAGCGGTAGTAACTTCTGCCAATACTGCAGACACTGTTTGCTGGGCAACTTGTTGAGCACGCCCAGTGGGTTTTTGATACGACCCATGTGCATAAATATAAATGGCTGTTAAAACCTGCAAACATTTAATATAACCTATTTATAGGGAAAGTAAGTTCGTAGTAAGTAAAGCATAATTATTGGAACGAAGATGGAATCCTTCTAGTGCCTACACTGGGGTCATGTTGATCAAACGTCTACAACACTTTTTTTTTATAAAACGTTTCCCCCGCTAGGAATTTCTTTTCTCCTAATTCTGTAGAAGCGTCGAGTCGGTAACTCCGTCGCTGGTCGTCCTCCACTGGGCCTCCCCCAGGCAACTGGGGTCTCACCTGCAGCCTAATTGCGTAACACGTTTTCGGCAAATGATTGAGACTAGTTGGTATCGTTTGGACATTCATTGCGTTGTTTACGTGTTGTGCAGACAAATTTTTCGAACTTATGAAGCAATGGTTTAGAAATTTGCTTCAAAATGATGCAGATTCCGATTAATAGTGTGTTACGCAATTAGGGTGCTGGCTGGGACTGACCGCCGAGGTGTCCTGAAGAAAGCAGAGTTGTTAGTGAACTCTGTGTTGCGCCTACAGAAAAACGACATGCAACCACACACACGAACGTGCGCAACTCACGCACGTTCAACAGGAAGCATAGTCCAAGAATAGTCTACTAGATGACGGGCCCGTAGTTTCGGGCCATCGTATAGCTTCCACGGCCGGGGGGCGAAACCCCGGTACCGCTCCACAATTGAATTTCTTCTGTATCGTGGGGACGTCTACAAACTTACTGTATGTAAGTTTAACAAACAACAAACAGCCAGACCCGGAACAACTACTTGTAGGTCCTACAAATATTTGTTCCGTGCTGGAATCGAATCCGCGACACGCAGCGCAGCAGTCAATCGCTTAACCATTGCGCCAACCATGCCGTCACTTGAATAGTTAATGTAATTTGTTAAGTTATACCATTGCTATTGAGTTATTGTCAGTCGTATTTTAAAACCCTCTTACCTTTGTCTCTATACTTAGATCACTAGACCTCTGAGGATTAGTTTTCATAATAGGTTCCAAATCCTCACACAAACCGAGGACCAAATCTTTCGACAACCTTTAATTTGAAAAAGAAACGCATTTTAGTGTGAATTTATTTTACATACACGGCCCATAGTCCACTAGAAGGACTAAGTGCGGAAACCGAACACATAATATAGAACGGCCCTCAGTCATTGATTTTCATTAGGTACATTTATGTTATAGTAAATTATATGCTGTTACCTATACTGATTAATAAATTCCCGTTCATCCATTTCGAAAGGGTCGTTTAATTCTCTAGTGCGACGCCGTCGGTTTCTTTTATAAATT
Organism: Busseola fusca; assembly: GCA_007844875.1. Taxonomy (NCBI): domain Eukaryota; kingdom Metazoa; phylum Arthropoda; class Insecta; order Lepidoptera; family Noctuidae; genus Busseola; species Busseola fusca. The sequence goes on along the minus strand of VKGM01011211.1, from coordinate 15,979 downwards.
TGATATTCTCCCTCTAAATATTCGAATATTTCGTATTCGTCACACATCTATAAAATTAGACTAATAATAAAGTGTTTATAGAGGCCCTCATGATATTTCAATGACTACACAACCTCACTGAATCGATTTTGAGCGGATCCTCTCAGCAGACCTACCTCTAGACTCCAATTCACAGCTAAAAGTTTAGAACAATGTTGAATAAGCTTGTATAATAGTAACTTATTCAAGATGGTTTATTTTGACGTTACAGACGTTTAATAATCGTTTTGTTGCTGTCAATTAGGAGGTCATGGTATGAAATTCTATACAAAAAATAAGGTGAACAGTTTAAGCAAACGTCAACGTAACAGTACTGTTGCAGGCCTGCTAATAAGACGTCATAGTACCAAAAACTAAATTAGGACTGTTTCTGCCCTGCTATAAGAGCTCATAGTAAGGCCCCTGATCTCAGTTGCCTTTTAACTTCTCTCTCTATTTGTGAGTGAGCTGAATCGCCCTCGTTCTGTGTATGCCCTTTAATAAGGTATTTGTGTGTAATTGATCTGAGATTTGGCAGAGTTTTGACTGCGTAAGTATGCATTGAAATCATAAACTTAGTTTTTTGCTGTCCGGCACAATTATCCGAATAAAAGACCACATCTAGGTCTTCAGCCATTCCGATATTTTTTCAGGTATTTGTAGACACAAGTGGCAATTTCGTTTACACCTCTCTGGGCGTTCGACTCATCCCACACATAACACTCAACTGAATTACTTTTTAACTCATAAATTGTGAAATTAAGTACATTTAGTTTTGATTTGTAGTAAAAAACTGAGACGTCTCCTTTTGGACATTGGAACACTGCTTGAAGATCATAGACCGCTACTAAAATATTTTTGTTGTTCTTATCTTTTTCTTTTTCAATACGAGACCAATTATTTTCCTTAAGATGTAATTCATACTCTTGTTTCTTAGACTCTTTCTCTTCATCTGTGATGTTTTTATAAGCTTCGCATATGTCGCATAAATCCTTTTTAGGAGTGAAAAATGAAATATTAAAATCTTGTGTGAAAAGACGGTGATATGTAATGTAGGTTCCATAGGGGACGTTTTGGGATTTGCATTTTTCCACATAATCTCTATGAAGATCTGTGACAGCTTTGCTACCATCAATATATTTTCTTTTTGAGTTAGCACGGGTATAATGCGACTCAATCTTCGGAATGAACTCAATAAAAAAATTAATGCCATTTTTAATACTTTCGTCGACTCCATGATGGTTTGAATGAGTACCTCGGTTATCTTTCATTGCAGAAATATTAGTGTTGCTATTTTTCTTTTTCACAGCAGTTTCTATGGGTCGATTATTAATCCCTAAAGTATTTTTAAAGAACAATTTACAAACTCTTATTTTTTCACCAGAAATAGTCAAAAAGAAAGCTTTGTTGTTGTTTCGAACAGTTGCAACATTTCCATCCGAATCAACTTTAACGTAACGTTGTTTTGGGATGACTATGTCTACGCTATTAGCAATAAACGTCCATTGTTTTTCTATTGCACCTAAGGTCCAATAATCATTTAAAATGGTCTGTCTTTGCTCCTCTGTAAATTTAAGCCCACATTTAAATTTACATTTATCTTTACAAGAAGGTTTTAGTTCACGACATGGCATGTTTTTTTTTGATTTGGTAGATTGATAAGGCTTCCTACTATTTCTCAGTCGTTTAGCTACATTGACTTTCCAGTTTGCTTCATTTAGTCTTCTTTTTTTACCAGTTTTAGTTGGACTAGAATTATACACTATTGGACTTACAGCATTTTCATTAATCACGTTTTCAATCGTAGAAGAGTCATTGAATACCATAGCATGTTCGTTTGTAGACGAAAGTGGTTCCTCGTAATGTTCAATGTTTATTGAAGCCATATTTGATGTTACCAAATTTGGATCATCCGAAATGTTATTATAGTTGGTTGTGATATTGTGTTCCACGTCAGTATCGGAAGAATACTCAGCATGTCTTGTTAGTTGGGCTTCATAATCAGGATCCTTAACTGAGTCGTCGCTGTCTGAAACGTTATAAACATAATTAATTTCTTTAAGTCTAGTGATGTAGTACTGGTTTTAACAATTGTCCTCAAATTTTGTGAGAATAATGGGATATAAATTATTTACTCCTAACAAATATAAAGAAATTTAGATGTCAGGAGTAAATAATTGATATCCCTCTTGCATTTAAATTAACTTACCTTGATACAAAGATGGGCCACTGCTTGAAGAATTTCTAGAACTCGAAGAACTGCAAGAACTACAGGAACTACTGCTACTAGTCGAATTACTACGAGGTCGGATGGAATCTACTGGGACGTCCTTGTCTGTAAAGAGGATTGAAATAATGAAGTTCTAGGAATATAAAGAAAAATATATCAGTACACAAGTAAAAAAATACCTTCTGTTGATATCTGTTGTGTATTAGTCGAGCTTTTGGCATTTTCATTCTCATCTTGTGTGTTATCTATCTGAGTTACACCTGTAGCTAATTCAATTAGCTTTCTGGATCTTGATGCCATCTGAAAAACAAATGGTAAAAGTTACTTTATTTTAGCATGTATAATGTAATATTTTAGCATAATAACAAACCCAAACTTAAAGGTTTTCAAAAATAGTGATGTAAAATAAAATAACCCATAGTATTTGAAAACAATTCATCAACAACATGGTTACATTTAAAGATATCACAAAGAAAACTTGTAATTTTTTCATTAATAATGTGACAATATTCATTAAATCATTCTCAATACTCACGAATTTTACAATGAAAACAAGTTAAACAAGAGAATCACAGAATTCAAGTTAAAGAAAATAACAACCAGAAACATACCTTTGCACTAAAAACGTGGTATAATCGTGATGTCACGTTTTTAGTGAAAACCAGGAGCATTTCACTCGTTGCGCATGCGGGGCAAACTAACGAGTCGCGTTGTCGAAGTCATGCGCCATACCGAAAGAGACAACGGGATAACGCCATTTGCCACGGTCATGTCGTCTCTTTCACTAATAGTTCCTTGAATAATTTCACTTTTAAAATGCCGCGTTTTTGCAGAAAATAATATTCGACATCGCGGTTTTGAATATCAAATAATAAAAAAAATCGTTTTTATGAGATGTCACGCTGTTTTTGTAAAGAGGCGATATGATGTCCTTAATCGATCAACAAGTCACTAAGGTGGGTGTTGTTCGGAATGATGAGAGGATGCTTCATGTTCTGGCTCATCTTCGCGTTTTCTTGAATGATTTGATCTTGATTGGCCAAAATGTCTTCCATGTTGGCGCTCATGATTGTTGTTGTGTGATAGGTTCACAGCTTTCAGTAGACGGATGTTACTGTGTCCACAAGTCGTGGTCGCAGGAGCTACACTTACGTGCCGATAGTTTATTCACACTGTTTAGAACTCGAAGTAGTCCTGCTTATACAGAGCTCGAAGGACCAAAAAGATGTAGGGTCTTTACACCTTATAATATTGATAGT
>VKGM01011211.1:0-12372 GCA_007844875.1 Busseola fusca | reverse complement strand
ACTTATATATTTCTAAATACATACATATTATAGATAAATTACACCCAGACACAGAACAAATGATCGTGCTCATTACACAAACGTTTGTCCTGGGTGGGAATCGAACCCACGACCTCCGGTATAGCAGACAGGATCACTAACCACTAGACCAACAGGCCAGTCAAATGTCAAAATATGTTCCTCTCCCGAGTGTTTCGCACGACCTGGTTTTAGTACCTAATACATCTGATCTGATATTCATCCGGTCAGACTAGAACTCTAACATAGTTGGGAAAAAGCTCGACAGATAGTGACGTTTGATATGATGAATGACCCACATCATTATATAATTCCGTAAACATCGGCTGCTGAAACCGAACGAAAAGAATATCATCACACTTATATTCTCATCATCACCATCAGCAACAACCAGCCTTTTTCTTTTACGCCATTTTTACCTGTGTATATCAGCACTAGGGAACATCGATAATAATTTCACATCGTTTTAAATGATGACCTAGACAAACCAGTGCCGTGGGTAAATTACACAGACCATTTCCTACAAATATTATATTATTATCGACTCTCGACATTGCATCTCGATATTCCTCTACACACGTGGCTTTATCCTCCCTTCTAGTTACTGCATCAATTCCTCACGTTCTCCCCGTGGGAATTTTTAAATTACATCCTTTTATACATGCTGTCTATTTTTTGTACACTTCTAGTAAACCGTCTATATCGCGTGTCTTGGTAGCAATTTGTCTCTATTATTGACTGGTTATTATTAGATCTTTATTTTTAATTTTTACCGCCATTGTTGATAGCTGGGATTTTATCTGTGTTAGTTTGGAAACGTTTGTTTTCATTGATGTGTTTAGTTGAAAGGGAGGTGGGTCGCCTGTGTGAAACAAGTTAGTTACAAGTTGCGGTTTGGTAAAATAAAAAAACAAAATGGCATTTCACTAGGAGTTTATCATTCGCCTGTGGATGTAGAAATGAATCACAAACTATGTTGCACCTCCTTTATGGTTACATTATGGTTGGCAACCCTAGGCAGAGAATGTAGGATATACCCTCCTTGCTTAGGGTTGCCAACCATACTGATAAGAACAGTATTGTACTGTTTTTCGCTCTAAACTACTGTTTATTGTTCAACAAAAAGAAAGTATAAGAATATACTGTTTTTAGTGATATCGAGAGCCTAAATGAAAAGTTTCATCTATTAACAACAGAGAGAGAGAACAGCGTGCATGCTGAACCACCACATCATTTGCACCAATTGCCCCAGTTGGGGCATGGGTGTGTGGTGGTTCAGCCTTAAAAAATAGTGTTAAATTGATAAGTCGCGTAAGTATCAGTAATGTATTTTAATTTATCTATTTAAAACGTGAAAAATATAGGTACTTCAAATACTGTTTATTATTCCAAAATATTGTTTATTTTACCGCTGTGGTCATAACATACTTCTTGCCAACCCTACCCCAAAAAGTGCAGACAAAATGACCTCGGTGCTGCCACCGACAATGCTGTGGAAGTAACGAAGTTTCGGGCCACATAAAATTTGGATAACTGTCTTGATACCGACGCGAGGAAGGACGATTCACGTCAAGTATAGAAATGTTTTGTTTCGCGAGCGAAATTTGTAATAAAATGTCTATCGGCTTGCAATTTAGGCTTTTTATTCAATATTCTAAACATAAAACAAGCTAAAACTACAAACGGTACAATTTCACTTTCATTTAATATTAACTTCCACAGACGGTCAATATCATAATCATTTGCATAAGAAAACAGGCGCAGGCTAACCCCTGTTATTAAATTAATTCTACATGCATTACTTCAGGTGTTTTACATTGCTGGTATAGTGTTAAAACTATTATTAAGCATGACCACCGGCTATCGCGGCAGTTAGTATTACAATTTTACTCGCGCGTCAAGTTTCACTGGTGGATGCGCATGAGTTATACACATTGCAGGTATATTTGCATAGGTTTGACATTTAGATCTGCATCTTAGACTTGATATCAGATTTCAAGCTTCTAAGGTTTCCGAGGATTGACACTATCTTGTGATATTCTTAGTTTGCATACTTTACGACTTATTTTGGTATTACATATATTTTTGAGATTTATTTTGAAATACTTTACAATATTTTGGAAAGAAATATAAAATGTGTAAAATAAACGTGGCTTTGTATTAAATAAGGTTTTTTGGTCTTAAAACCTAATTTAAAACAAAAGCAAATATTATGGTACGTATCAAATAGTTACAACATAAGTATCTCAAATTGAGTTTTCAAACCCTACATCTGAAGCTACCATCTATCGTCCACTTCCTTGAACCACCGACATGCGTCAAAACTACACCTTTTGCAGAACACAAAGTTTAAATTATACACCAATCCATAGTTTTACCTTTAACAATAGTGTGCCCTTAACCCAATTACTGATTCAGTTGATCGGTGCGCGGGCGCAATGACGTCATACGACGACAATGGATCGTTTGCCCGGGTAAGGCGTAGTCTTTGAGACCACAGTGATGGGAGTCACGTAGGCAGAAGACGGAATGACACATCCTCCTGTATTTCAGGGATGAGCGTCAGAGCCATCTTGGATTCAGGTGGGTGTCGTTGATTGGTTAAGATTTATGGAATTTCATAAGGAAAATTTTGAGCGTGTATTTATAATTAACCACAAGAATATGACGGTATCCCCGTATATGCCTACTACAACTCATTACATTCTATTTCAGAACCATGTTATTTAATGTCTATCATTACCTTAATTGTGCTAATTAGCAACAACCTATCTACATATATAGTTTTATCCTGCTTGAGACAGGCCTTTAATATTATTAGATCAAAAAATCACAACACACAATGTTTGGGTAACGGAATTCAGTCTTTAACATCAATGTTTCTGAGCCTTACAGGCATAGAACATATATCTTTATACAAATAATCTCTAAACTAATAATAAAGTTATATAGTTGGTTTTTTGGAACGCGCTAATCTCTGGGACTACCAGACGGAAAAAAGATTTATCATTTCAAAGTCCAATACTTGAGAAAGGCTACTTTAAATCAGTTATTACACAATCAAAAAGAAAAATAAGTCATACAGTCATCTTCTGGGCACGCTCGTTCCGTCATAGACTTCATCCATCACTTTCCATCAGCAGTGATCGAGGCCAAGAGCGGACCCATTCCACATTAAACAATAAAAAGACGCTTAGTTAAAACGAAGTAATAGCCCAAGCAGGCGATGCTCAGTGACGCGGACGGTTGCCGAAATTTTACGCGGACAAAGTCATGGACTCACGGGCATAAGATAGTAAATCTAGAGATACTATTATTAATAGTATAAAAAAGTAAAGTTTATGCGTTTGTGGGGTAATCTCTGGATCTAGTGAATCGATTCTGAAAATTCTTACGTTATTTGTGAGTGTCATAAGCTATATATTAACCCGAAAAATGAAAAGACTTTCGTGCTAGTCGGATTTCATCACAAGTAAAAATTTTAACCGCCCAAAGAAGTAGGCACGGCGTCAGCTAGTAATAAACATAATGATATTGCACAAACAACCATTACAGTAAATAGATCATACAAATATCGGAACGTTAAGTCCGTCCATCCGATAATAAATGAGCAATAAACGTCGGGAACGTCAATAATGACAAAGATGTGATAGGAAACAGACTCGACACATGATTGGGATGTTATCAAAGCTGCTGAAAATTTTCCGTTTTATGCAAGGATGTTTGATCAAGGTTTGTTGTGAATTTTGTAAATATTAACGATTTATTTTTGGATTGTGGTAATAAATTCTAGATTGTTATTTTTGATGTATGGAATGTCAACAATTCTATTTTTGCGAGTGCATTTTGGCAGTGTCCTTTGAGCTTAAGAATATGCACCGGGAAATGTAAATAATGCCAAAGACAAACGTGATAGGAAACAGATTCGTCACATGATTTTGATGTTATCAAAGCTACTGAAAATTTTCCGTTTTATGCAAGGATGTTTCATGAAGGTTTGTTGTAGGTTTCGTAAAGACATAGTAACGATTTATTTTTGGATTGTGTCCATAATTACTAGATTACGAATTTGGATACATGGAATGACGACAATTCTATTTTTGCGAGAGCATATTTGCAGTGTCCTCTGAGCTTGAGAATCTTTAATCTGATCATAATTCTATTAAAATAGAAGCTTCTTTTTGCTTGGTATCTACGTAAGGGCTTACTATAAATAAAACTGTGTAAACAGCCCTCAGATGTTTAAAGATAACTGTCTATTGAGCATAAAACATAAATTCTTCGGAGAAAACAGGTCTACAGCAGAAGTTATGAGATAACGCCTTGTTTATTATCCATACAAGAGCATAATAGCTTCTTATTCTTGTAATTTACTCCACGAACTATCTAGGAAACGATCAAATATTGCGTCACTATAAAATGATAAATAATTACAAATACATTGTCCATAAATACAATATCCAGATTTTTATTGGGCATCAAAACATTCCTTCGCATCGGTGTCAGCGGGGAAAACGCCCAAAAAACAAATTTAAATAAATTACACAATTCATCATACAAATACAAAAACCGGCCAAGTGCGAGTCGGAATTGCGCACGAAGAGTTCCGTACCATTATCGATCTAAAAATAACTGTTTTTAGAATTTGTTGTTATAGCGGTAACAGAACTATATCATCTGTGAAAATTGACAGAGAGACAGTGGAGCCTTAGTAGGGTTCCGTTGTTACCCTTTGGGTACGGAACCATGAAAATGAATCCAAGAAACGACACGGTAATTTGCATAAAAAAATAATCACAGAAATACCCTGCACTTTTAGAATGCAATTAGAGGGTACTATTACATAAAAGGAAAATAACGATGACGGCTTCTAACTCGACTATAAACACTAAGCGCGCTAGTACTAAACATGGGCCAATATACAGTTAAACAAAACAGACCATTTAACGTACTTAGCGCTTCGCTTTGTAAAAACAAAGTAATTTTTCAAAAGGATGGTATAGATAATGTTGTGTAATAATGTTTAGAAACCTGTTAATAGTCACTTTGGCATACATGTCGGTCGCGTGGATACATAAGTCCACCCAGTAAAAATATTATACATGAAAACTTGGGGCGAAGTGAGCTGACATTCCAACCAATGCTTGATATTAACACTCTATTTGCAACTTCAACTAGTTTTCTCGATAAGATTTTTACAGAACACGTCGGCAGTAAAAGAAAATCAATAATCAATACTAACTAAAAAATAAATACCTTGTTTATTGTTTTGAAGCCTTTGGTTATACTAGCTGAGGGGCACGTATTTAGAATTAAACATCATTAAAGAACGTTGCTCCCGCTTAGATAATTGATTTTCCAACGTGGCACCAACCTTGGGATTATCAAATATACAATCGGCCAATCAAACAAAACAAATACAATCCTTCACGAAACAAAGTAAAACCATAACAAAGGAATCAATCATCACAATATTAAAAGCATTTTCCTTGATACGGAAAATTCTGCTTTAGACGATGTGGCGTACGAAATAAGCAAGCGATTAGGACAAGCATGTGAATCTTGTTAGAGATACGGTCCGCTCACGAAACCGGACAGGCTGTTAGCACTTGCGGTGACGGGATTGTTCGCTACATGGACAGAGTTGGCACGTATGCAGATTTGGAAGTTTAAATTGAATTTAGGACGACGTTAAAAGTGTAGCTGATTAGTCAGCATAGATTTAGAGGGCGAGCGACAGAGAATTATGGATTTTTTTATAGGCCTTTGTCAAAGAACAAACTGTATAAAAAAGGCGCACTGATCGCCGATATAATTAGAAATTAATTTGAGTGAGTAATATCATATATAAAATCTATTCAAAACTTCTTCTCTTCACCTCACTTACACACTTGACACTTCACTTACCATCAGAGTGAGATATTGGTCAACCGTGGGCTTATCAACAAGATAAGCAATTCAATCTATAAATCGTCTGTTTTACTTATTGTTTAAAGTTGAAAATCATGTAGTGATTAGATCGATTCATTAATATGAGTTGCCACTTAGACTCGTTTTGATATTTTAGTGTTAGTCGTGTTCAAAGAATTTGAACAAATGTAAGATGGAACTATAAAATTGCTTAGATGCCTTATTGTATGATAGTTTTTATACTCCTCCCTCTAGTATAAAAGTAAAAGAACCGAGAAGCTTTTGATGGACTAACAGCGTTTATAAATAAAGGAATGTATTGGAATGTCGGCGAAAATCGAAGACGTAAAACCTGCATTGATCTCTTATCACGACTGGCCATAGTCCAAAAGTAAACCGTGATCCCTCACGACTTACCAATTCACGCGACTTGTACTCCTAGTGATTGTGAAAATATCAAACTATTTCAGGTGCTAATAACGGTGACCTCGAAATGGATAATAGAATATGCTTAGAAAGAAACACGTACCTATTTGAAGACCCCATTGACTTGGAACATAACAGTCGAAAGATAGTAGAAGATTCATATTTAGAAAAAGATACAAAGTGGACGGTGAGGAACATTTAACAAGACAGATGATGGTGACTTGTTTTGAAAGAAAACTAGGCAAATATCTAGAGAGAATGTAAATGGAAAATTTTTATACCTTTTCTCTATCTATTCTAAACATTCATGAAATTTCGTTATCCTTTTAACCAATTTGCAAATCTGTGACGCCACACACTGTAATGTAAACTTTTTCGAACGTAACCGGTATCATCCAAATCGGCGAGAATTGGATGATACCGGTTACGTATTATAGTGCGAAGTATATCATCTTTGCATAGTATCCTAAACAAAGTTTACATACTCGTTACTAGTAGATCTTAGAAATTGTTTAAGAAAATCATAAATCGTTGATCACGAATGTTTGCGCAGAAACCTCATGATACTTGGAGATCTATTTTCACTGATGACTAGCTTCTGTAATTAACTGGAGTTTAGTTATTAAACGGGGCATTTCCCGCGCAGGATACTGGCCATATGGCTGATCATGATAATTGTCTACGTTCAGGAAATTCGCCTTTATGTTGGCCTATTTCTGTTGTACATAGTTGCATTGAAGTCTTTCCATTCGGTTTGGCGCAAATTGTCATTTGACCAAAAAAACCTCAGAAACTAAATGATTATATTTTGTACAACGTTAACAAAGTCATTTTTCTGAATGGCCAATACCTCGATTGATACACAATCGAAAAAAATATCGATTTGGAAGTGTTTCGGGCCATCAAAAGAACATTGAACGCACGTAACGTGTAATTTCAGCAGAGTTTAGAGCCGACACGGTTGTGTCGATTATTCCATATAGATGACTGTCTCGCCAAGCATTTCATTCGTTACGTTCTTAAGATTAGTTGCGGTTTAGCATGCTTCAAATGTTTTTGAAAGTGTCTCTCTTTGTTCACTTTTCTGCCGAATAGCTAATCTGTTCGATTTTTCTTGATCTCTATTAAATACATTTTATTTTACTATATTGCCTCATTGAATATGATAAGCTGTCGCAAATTTTATCGGTCCCTTAATAAATTCCACATACATACGGGTACCATAAACAGAAGTAGATAAAATTACTTCTACCATACGAGTATTCACATAAACTCTGCTAATTTCCAATGGCATACCAATGTGAAAATGAAACGAAACCTTAAGTACTAAGTACGTTTCTAACATTGTATCTACGTATTGAAATACATTCATTTCCTTGAATTATAGAACCCGTTAGGAATTCAAGTCTCTGTCGTGTTGTATTAACACTACTAAATATGTTATTTTACTGCCAATGCTTACCAAGTCGTAAACTGTTAGTTATGCATGCGATTTAAATTTAATACTTAACAGGACGTAATATTCAGGATTGAAGTGTCAAGAATGTAAAGCGTCCCGCTCACTGCTAGCTTATCAGTTGTCAGTCAATTTGCATCCAGCGAATAACGTACCGATGTGTGAATTGCAAACCTTACCTGCCTTGCATTCGGTTGGTTCAGTCGACCGGATTGCTGCGAGCATACCGCACGCATGTCGCTCCTCAAATCTATCTACTACGCACGCCAACCGGACACAAACAAATCATGTTCGTTTTTGTCTACTAAAATATATGCGGAAACTTTATCAGTGTGAACAAATGTTGGTTATAAAGATTGTGGAAAATAATAATACCTTCAAGTGTTAAAGATTGTTATAAAAACAATACGAGATAAACAGTGGTACGTCAAAGCGTGGGATAACAATATAATCTCAGATTAGTATTATCGAACACGTGGTTGTAGTTACTGGCGAGGGACTGACAGGAGTCTGGCCATCATGGCCCGCCTTGCGAACAGTGCGGCACACTTATGCCAGCGGCTGCAGGAGCTGTACCCTCACAAACTGCAGCTGGCTAACAAGCAGGTTCATCAAAACCACAATGTAAATATATTTTACTTTTACGTTTTGTTCTGACGACAATATAATTTAAAGAGATAATTTATCAAAATGATTTCTTACTGATTATGCACAAGATTATTTTTGCTAGTGGCTACAAAATATTACATTATTTTCTTACATGTTATGACAATTTAAAAAAACTTTCTTTTTACGAGACATAAACTGTAGACGACTCAAGATACGATAGGTTACAGGATGTCTGTCATTTCTAAAACTGTATACGGACGTCCGATTTCACACCATATCCGTCCGATCCGTTTTAGTTTCCAATAGCATCGAGCAGAACTTTGCTCAAAACGCGAAGCCCTTTCATTAGCTGTGTAAAGCTGTGAAAATCATGAATTTAGCACATGTTTCTAAACATTTTTACGCTAGGCTAGAAATTTTTTGTAGGCTATAGAAACAGCTTCTCATAGTTTCAAACTTCAAGGTCCAAATATTTTTCATACCTACGCTGTCAAAGTGTATGAAACAGCAATTTTTTTTTAATAGCCTGCAAAAAATTTCAACGCACGGGGTTGCAGAATCATCTACTGAATCCATGGTAACAGGTTACGCGTCGGTCCCTGCCACCCTGTATTCTGATTTAAACTTTTATCAAATCTCTACTTGAAGGATTACCTGCTTGACGACCAATTTATTACAAAACACCCAAAATTAAAAATGCTAATAGCAGAACGTGAAAATCTCGTGTTTCTTTTGTAAACTTGGTTTAAAATTAACCAGCAGCGTCGGTCGCAAAGACAATAACTTCTTTTGTTTTATTATCCGCTTTATTGTAATTACAGTCAATAGTGTCTAAATTGGACTCAGCGCTCCTTTATCGAGATGTCTTTTGTTCAAATCGGCCACAGGCGGGTCCTTTATGGTGTTAATAACGAAATTCAGATTGAATCTGCGTCTTATTTCTATGTATAACACCCCAGATACTTGCATTAAAAGCTTAGGCATTATCAGTATTCTGTAAATTATTTTCGGTTTTATCTTCTTCAACTTCTACAATATAAGCATTTATTTTTTATTAAAGATACAATTACATAATTTTGTTTAAACTATTTCGCTTCTTATGGTATGAATGCCATCTACCTCTTTATATCCTTAACACTCCCGGGATTTACCTTACAATTAACCAAATAATTGTGAAAGTATTAACTGTGCTTCATATTGCTTTATTGATATTTCATTAATGATATTCATATCGATTTTAATTAGCTCTTTCGTATGTATGCACATACTATAGTACTTAAACCGTATCATTGAGGAAATGCTAATGTCAATTATGTGTGAATGTTTATTGCTATTGCAAGTACCTATCGTTGCGGTTAATTAACTTTCACATAGGACAGTTTTCCGCCACTCTGAAATTTCATCAGAGACTGGTTTATTAGAAAAAAAAAACAAATATAGTTTTGTATTTTTTGTTATTGTATCATGTTACTCATAGTCCATACTAGGTGCGTCGTTTTCCTTACTCAAGATTCCTTACCGACGATTCCTTAGACAAGATAGTTTGTTATATTCTAAACCTTCCTTCCTTCTCAGCGGGATTATGAGAAATAATAAACAAAAAACTTCCCAGAATGAAGATCGGGTGCCCGCGTATATTAAAATATTATACTGTTCGAATGTCCTCCGAAATTTAACAAACTTTTTTAATTCTATCGACGGAATTTCATGACTATAGGTAATATAATAATTTAAATCGATTTCTTATAACACGTCTGATTGCTTTATTCTTCTTATCTTCAGAGCGAATCTCTCGATCTTCCATATTGTTTTATGACATTGCCGGAATTTGGAAGAAAATTTTATAATAATTAAGAGATTATGTTGTGTGTATTGCTTGTGTTTTAGTATTGTATTTGATTCTAAACTCGTGAACGAGAACAGTTTGAATCTAGTCTGGTCAGATGGTTCTTATTGGATTGCTAATTTTAGATTTAATTTTTTTTTGGTCTTTCCTTACTACCCATCACTAATCTGAATCTTCCTAGTCTTTTTCCAGCTATGTTGGGGTCGCTCTTTTGGTATTTAGATGCAGTCTGACCAAATGCAGCTGAATACCAATTTTCTACATGTAGTAAACCTATCTGATTTCCAAAACCCAGGTACTGGCGTTGACAGACATTTGAGATTCTGACTACTGATAACGACTGTCAGAGATCTACGAATGGCAGCCGGGACCAACGACTGTGTGCACTTTCTGAAGCACGGGTCTCGTTATACTACGTACACAGATGTACAGAAAATACTTTAGTGTTTCGTTACGATCCATTTGACAAAAGTTTGCAAAGCATCCATTTGTAGCCAGGCGTATTGTGTTCAATAATAAACGTTTACAGACCGAAACGATAAAAATAACCAATGCTGAATGGAAGTCCTTACCGCAAATAGCATCCGTATGAAATTCACGTGAACCTACAATAGGCAATTTCCCGTAATTAACAGTTAACTATTCACGAGCAGGGACAATTAAAAATCAATGATATTTTTCCTTTGAATCACTGCAGAAACTGAAGATATGATAAGGACTGATGAAACACAATAAGATATTCTGCCTAAGAGAATAAGGCCTCTTGTTAACGCACTATTTACGCCGTACAGTCAAATCAATCAATAAAAAAAATCAATCAATTCTGATATTAATTCTAATTTTGATAAATTTGTATTGGTTTTTTTTTTATTGTTAATCTTATTTCTTTTACAATTTTTATTTTATTTTTGATTTTGAATCAAATTTTAAATTCATCTCTTCATGTAATGTTGTTTCTAATGATATTTCTATAAACCCTAGTCTGAAAATAACATTTTATTATTATTATTAAATAGGTCGGTTACTACAGTTTACCGGCTGTTTCTCTGAACCGTGTGGTCATCAGTGTTATAAGGAACAATATGGATGTTTGTTGACAGACGCGGTGGTTTCCCACAGCTGGGATTCTCTTCGGCCTCTTCTCTGTGGGTGTGGGCCGTAATCCATCACACAGGTCCAGAGCGGGTTTTTGGATTACACAGGTCTTTAAAACCTGGGACTACATACCATTATTAATCGAAACAACACCATCAGCCTTCCCACTGTTGAGACTGGTTGAGACTCAAGGCTCTCTATGACAGGGAATGATTATCCATCACGTGAAATATTGCCGGTTCGGGTTGATTGATTCTATTTTACATAATTATTATCTTTAGAGACTAATGACTTCAGTCTCCGGTTTCGTCCCGTTTTATTAATCATAGTAACACCACTTCATTACAATGGACACTATTAATGTCTACAGGCTGCGTATTTAATTAATCCTCCTGAATCAATTTGGACAGTTCGTTGTATTGCTATTTATATCCTTCGGGGAAGCGCTTAGCCCAGCGCAGTGTGTTATGAATATTTTTTGCGATGTTTTTCCGTGAATTATATCTATCGAAGGATTTTGTGTTGTGGTTTCTGCGTGGTCTGATCGTGATGCGATACTGGAGGTGAAGGCTTGTTGGTGGCCTTCTCGCGGCTTTATCTGTTTATGTTTTTTATATGGCAGTTTTAATTTTATCCACTTCATTTTGTCTAGTAAATGAGTTGTGAAGATTGGATAGTAGTCAGTCGCTCTATGTAAAATATTGGTATTCAGGTCCGGTTAGACTCAAAGCCGCCCACATTGTTGGGAAAAGACTCTGCAGATGACGATTTAGTCAGTTTGTATGTTTATTGAAATCATTGAATTTGTGTCGCTATTTCAAGACAACTCAATCAGCCTTTCGCAGTTTACGGCTGGACATAGGCGTCTACCGAGTTGAGCAACACCACCGATTTAAGTTAACTATTATATCTCCTCTGATACTCTCTTCCATTGACTATTGTGTATATTTCTCTTACCGTTTAAACAAACAATATGTTCTACTTTCTTCAGTTCATTAAGGTACAATATTTC
>VKGM01011210.1:0-12243 GCA_007844875.1 Busseola fusca | reverse complement strand
ATATTAAATAATGGCATTTTTCTTTGAATATCAAAATAACACCTCTTATTGGTAAACCCTTTAGTTGCCTGTTTCACGTTGAAGACACTCGTAGCCAGTATTTATGAATTAACTCTTGCATATGGAAAAGGCTAGGCAGATGATGATATGGAATAACTTTGTTTCTGTACTAATTCACTCAAGACAATGATGAGAACAACCCGAAATGAATTCAAACCACTCATAGTCGGATCGTCGATAAGAAATCCTCGGTCTCGACACTAACGACTTCTTATCATGCATGGGGACGGCCTATCACCGGCCACTGATGACTGTAAAACCGGTATGTTGTGACGTTGTACGCGTTATGTAGTCCATCAGCGCTTACGTAGTCCATCAGCGCTTATGGTGTCATTGTTGGACACTGATGTTGATGTACCGTTATACAATTATGAGGATTTAGGGAAGTAATCTGTCAAGCTGTCACTAAACTATATTTAAGCTGACTTCCATTTGTATATATGTATATGTAGTTTGAAGAACTTTACAAATAGAGAGTGTTTGGCTTTTTATCACATTACCGCAAACATCTTGTGCACTCCGAGGGTTATTATTTGACTGAAGATATGTTTTTTTTTTTGAAGTATCAAACACTCAATAGCCATCTAAAGTCAAGGTGCATTAAAATTGCCTCCAGGTGTGCTGATATTACTGATACGAACCGACGCACCTTTGCTGAACTTGCAAATATTGTACCAGAGCAATAAGCCATTCCTATTCATACAGTTTATTGTGCTAATAAGAGAGAATAAGAACACTTACGAATGTCTGGTGATGTCTTTGGCTGTGGTTTCTGTCAGTAAGGACGGTCTCCTAGACAACTGCCAAGAATCTCAATAATGCATCCAAATTGATAGCGACTTCGTAAAACTCCCACAAACTTTTAAACGGCTATAAATTGTGGACGGTTTACGGTCAGAAGAGCTGGAGGCTGTCCAAGACATGTTGCAAGTTATCATAATAAACGTCAGCGTATATTATGTAAAGGAGTGTTGCGCTGTTTACCGGTAACCCGGATTGCCACTGCGATGTTTTAGCCTAAGATTAGTCTGCCAATAAAAAGAGATACCGTGCAGTTTCTTGCCGGCTCTTCTCCATAGGAAACGATCAATTGGAACCGCGCACCTAGCTTCTGACGTTTCATAAGTGCCCATGTAGTTGTGTTTTTGAAATAAAATATTTTCAATTTATGATTTTGGACCGCAATTTTTGGAGGTAAAAGGTTCTGAGTAGAGACACGATTTAAAATAACTGGAAAGTAAAAATACCCTGAACTATCCTACACAAGAATCCTTTTAGGTATCATTGATTTTATTATTAAAATGTAAGCAGATTTGTTTACCAAGTCAAAGATGTGACACGTGTATAATTTCGTCTCAGTTTGTATTCATGTTGATAACTCACGATCGGAAACCCCTCAAGCAAACGCAGATTGACTGTGATATGTTTACCTATACCTAGTTTGTGCCTATATATATGTAGTACCCTAAAAAAGTGATTAGGTACGTCTCAAATAAGATAGGCGACAGGAAATTGTTTAGTCAGAAGCTCGTGAAGGTTATGTGAGTAATGTTATTAGCGGCAAGTGTCTGAACCAGCGGCCTGTGGGAGCCGACGAGATAAGGCGATTAGTGGCATAATAATGGCACGGGTAGGTGGAACAGAAGGTCTAGTAGGAATAATAGATGTCAGGCCTATAATGCATGTTTGTGTGCTGGGATACAGGCCTCCTCAGGCCTCCTGCTTGGGTTCAAACCCACGACTAAATAACTCGTAAGTCGAGGCCGCTACCACTGAGCGACCACTGCTCTTAGAGAATACCTAGGTACTCTCTTGGTATTGTTTTTTTTATTCAATCACACTTTAGAATGCAAATAAACAGTACCTAGATTGCAAAAAAACAGTACCTAGAGAGTACCTGGAGTGCAAATCAACAGTACCTAGAGTGCAAATAAATAGTACGTAGAGAGTACCTAGAGTGCAAATAAACAGTACCTAGGGAGTATCTGGAGTGCAAATAAACAGTACCTAGAGTGCAAATAAATAGTACGTAGAGAGTACCTAGAGTGCAAATAAACAGTACCTAGGGAGTATCTGGAGTGCAAATAAACAGTACCTAGAGAGTGCCTAGAGTGCAAATAAATAGTACCTAGGGAGTATCTGAAGTGCAAATAAACAGTACCTAGAGAGTGCCTAGAGTGCAAATAAATAGTACGTAGAGAGTACCTAGAGTGCAAATAAACAGTACCTAGGGAGTACCTAGAGTGCAAAAAAACAGTACCTAGAGAGTACCTGGAGTGCAAATAAATAGTACCTAGAGAGTGCCTAGAGTGCAAATAAATAGTACCTAGAGTGAAAATAACAGTGCCTAGAGTGCAAATAAATAGTACCTAGATTGAAAATAACAGTACCTAGAGTGCACATAAACAGTACCTAGAAAGTATCTGGAGAGGAAATAGACCTTCTGTAAGTCATGATCCTGTGACATTGTAGCAGAGTGAGAGAATGTGTCGCGCAGTGAAGTGAAATTTATTGACGCGAATTAATACCAGAAACGTCACAATCTGCTCGCGATAAAAAGTTAAATAATGCTTTCAATATAACCATGTTTGTGAGTATTCATTGATGCGAGTACTTTAAATAAAGCGTGTATGTTGAAGCGGCTGAATAGACGATATTTGCTGGATAATATTCAGAGCATAATACTTGTTTATTTGAGGACTAGGTACTTCGAACGACGACGTATCGTATTTTTGACGTATCGATAATATTGGTTATACAAAGGAAATTATTTATTACACTCTGAGTAGGTATAAAAGAAACGTTCTTTCATATATTATGTAGGCGCATTAGTCGCTAAGGAATATTCACACAAGTTGTTTGGCCAACACAATTGTACATGTTTATAGGATGTTCGATAACTGATTCCACGAATGTCACCAGTATACGAAAAAGCAATCACGTATAGGAAGCTCCAAAATCGAAAAATCACTTAAAGGCAAACCTACAAATTCCTAAAAATTCTATTGGTTTCTGAATCAAAAAGCTTTCCAAGTCCATCTGTAGATGCTCCCAACTTCACCAGTCACAAGCAATACGTTCGTAAGTAAGGTTTAATGAATGAAATTGACGGTTCTTATCAAGCGGAGGGTAATGGACGGAGCCTCTACATCTGTGTATTAAGTACGGCCTCCTTTTTATTTTCCGCTGGGAAATCTTTCTGTCGACGCGGTCCTCACTCGTTTGGGGACGTATTTATAGTCCGGGCACAGAATTAGAGTAAATGTGGTAAGCGATTTGTTTGTATGCATAGTTCTTTTTGTTGAAGAAATTGGATTTCTAATAGTGTGTGTTGTTCTATTGACAGCTTCTGTTCATGATTTGTAAAGTGATTGTACTCTATATTTCATATACATATAGTGATTTTAAAAGCAGTACTCATACAAAGGTTAACATTGCAGTAACTGGCTGATATAATTAAAATGATGACCGGCTGATGTGAGTGTAATGTTTATTATGTGGTGTTTTGTTTTTTATTGTTTTGATGTTATTTTTTGTGATTGGCTGTATTGTATTATGCATTCAGTCCCCTTGACTACCGCCACTCCAACGGAACGTCACCGAAAACGAGATGAAGTAGCGTTTTCTACATAAATATACTATGGCCGCGTGTCCGCCACACGCCACCACACATCATGTTCAGTTTGAATAATCTTGTTTCTCGTTGACAACAGTGTAATACTGAAAATACCCGTGAATTACCGAATACTCAAACTTTCTTGAACTATAGCCTTAAAACCGAACCTTAAAATATGCAAACAGGAACGTAAAAATGTCCTGCAACCAAGCCGGACTACACATGTCGCTCTCCACTTTGTTGCTTCGTGATTTGTGTGCCAATTGCGTAAAAGTGAGTCTACTTAGTCGCAGAGACAGGCGGGGACAGGCAAGACGAAAATATATATTTTTTTTATAATGTCAGCCGTGATATACTGCCGGGAGATATTAAACATTCGTTATTGTATTTATTTTTCTACCTTTTACGAGGATCAACGTGACGGCAAACTTTATTGGGGAGACGTTCTTTTTTATTGGCTGGTAAAAGATACTTTTGTTGTCGTGTGATCTTGAATTCTTTACACGTGTGAGCCATGTTTATCAATCCAATTGGGGTTTTTTTCTGAACACGATGTTATTCTAACCTCTAGATACTGTTTTTATTCAAAAAATGAAAACTGCTATATATCCCCACGATAACGAATACAACATATGATTTTTTCCCATCCTCTCCTACATTACCGTCCCCTCTGAACCATGCTGAAGCTAAACACTATAGCAATTGCATAGCATCTGATTTAATGTTTTGATCCAAAACCTATAATCAACAAATATCACAATCTTCATTTAAACACTGGCTTTGAAGTTCAAATAATGTTAAGGCCCTAAAGCTACGCCATCCAAAAATTTGCCGAAACGAAGCGGCGCCAGTCATTAACAGAGCCTGACGGTGCACAATCAGGACTTCAGCCGGATCAGTGTCTGTCACTCCAACTAGGTGTCCGGGGACTACTGGTTATTTTTGTGTTAGACGCATGGTTTCTGAAACGATAATAAACACACAAATTCTTACTTATTGAATCATTAAAAGCCTTTTTCATTTTGACAAGTTGATTATTTTCGTTCCTTAAACCGAGTGTCAGATTAACGAAT
This sequence comes from Busseola fusca, assembly GCA_007844875.1. Taxonomy (NCBI): domain Eukaryota; kingdom Metazoa; phylum Arthropoda; class Insecta; order Lepidoptera; family Noctuidae; genus Busseola; species Busseola fusca. Next base: position 7,494 of record VKGM01011210.1, on the reverse strand, counting down.
TCAAACTTAATTTTGCAGTGAAAATCCCGTAATAGTATACGTCGAGTAGAAATGTAAACTCTCTCTTGCAAGATGTATGATTTCAGAATATTTAATTTATTCCTATTTCATTGGATTTGTCTGCTTGTTTCATTGAAATCAATTTCTGACCAAAACGACCAAGATAACCTCTTAGTCATCAGCCCATTAAACCTGCGCACATACTCATTATTAATCAGTGAACATCCAAAAAATAACCTGATCCTACCAACGGAATCCTAACCTTCTGGTATTCATGATAAAGTGTTTTCTTCTTCAGCAAATCTTCGGCGTGCGGCTGACCCATCCCCATATCGCCAAGATATCCGACGTGCTGAGTGGGCATGGTCCGTCGTTTGAGGCGGCGCTCGCAAAACATCTCCACTCTCCTGTTTCTGTATACCAAGCCAGGGTAAGTTTTTATATTGATTTATTACGCTACCATTACAATGTCCCATGCGATGGTGTCTAGTTAATTTACAAATTACAAACATATCACGCGTTACGTTACCTTTGCGAACTCGCTCAATGAACTTGAGAAAATATCTATTTTTCGGCAACCAAATTTAATGGGCGCATTGTTCGCGTCAGAGGGTCGTTATTCAACAATTTAGTTCGACCGCGCGTCGTCAGCTATACACGTACCCCCCGGCACAAACGAGCCCCTGCAATATACCCGGATTTTTTATGTTACACCGGAACACTCCAAGGATATACGAAGCCAGTGATAGATCCCTCCTTATTTCTAATTTGTTGTAACCCACCATGCTCAAGCCATGTTGCACTATACTTATGCAGATCTAAGAAAAATCTTTGAAAAATTAAGAATCTAGAGGTCTCTAGATTCTACAACAAAAATGTCTAAAAAATATGAATTAAGAGTACATGGTTGGGGACGTAAATGAATGCGAAGCTTAATTTCTTTATCAGTTGTTTTCTGAGTAATTACTTCGAAACAAACAATCTACACAAAATATATAATTAATGGTGTGTAATCAAACATATTGATAAACATAAAGATATTTTAAATAACAGTAGACATAAATTAGACTCAGTAAATTTCCCAAACCATATTTCACCAACGCCAGTAATATATTCTGTAGAATATAATCATACATCAGATTTGGCGAGTTAAACTAAGCTCATTACACTAAATACCGTGACTGTGCCAAACCGATACTGATTCAAATACTGCTCATGCCAAAACTACATAACGCAATTAAATCATCCCTCATCAGGTATATAATTAATAGTAATAATAATCTTTATTCACGAATATGAGACAACCATAATAAAAACCAAATTAAACAAAAATCGCTTAAAGTTCTTTTGACAATAAGGTTCTGGAGAATGTAAAGCGTATGCTATGAGAAAAATCCGTGAATTTACTGATGCTAATCCATGCGTCATGTTTTTGAACGGGCGCCGTCAGTAGGGGCTGGTCGTCTCTTTGCTGCTATCGCTTATTTTAATTTAATTTTATTTATTTTTATCTTCTGATTACGGATGCTTTCAATGTTCTGCATTGTTCTCACATGCATAAATTTTAACATGAATGGTACCAATACTTTGTAACCATATTATTTTCATTTAAAAGAGCCTCCATGGAGTTTCTCACCCGTTCTTCTCCATAGGTAACTACTACGTTTTGGAATGGGCAACTAGCTTCATCTCTCAGACTGACTTAACAATTCAAAATAGCTTATAATTGGTTTAATTGAAATAAATGTTTTGAGTTTGAGTTTGTGAAATGGTGGATTGTAACAATTGATTTGGTTGTCTTTGGACTGATTCACCTTATTCATACTAGTATAAAACTGTATTACAAGCGGATTAAGCTTAGTGGTATTTCATCGTGTCCATATGATTTTATATTGTCCATACCTTTTACCATTTTGTAAATTTCTATCGGCGTGACGGGATCAAAAGCCATAGACTTATCAACACTATCTCTAATATCAATGAGATGCTTCTTACCCAGTTCTGGATTCCCAGTGTTTACACCTTTACTGTTATCAAATTTTTCCACAAAAATATTAGCAATGTCTGCAGGGCTACAAAATATTTTATTATTATGTCTCTAAGTATTATATTATCATTTTCGAAATTCTTGTCAAAGGAATTCATTATAGTTCTTCACCCCGTTACATATCTCTGATATATTTATTTACAAGAGCCATGAGATATTTGACCTAATAATTGTTTATGGTTCAATTACTTCAAAGATAAGCGACACTTAATTTTTTTTCCAGCTCGCATCTCCAACGTCATTCGAAGTACCCACACCAGCAGCATCACAGTCACCCTACTCAGACCATGAACAGAAGCTGCAAGAAGCTCCACCAAAAGCGGTGGAGGAACTACCTAGCGCAGTTATCCCGGTGAATCAACCCAGACTTCAGTTTGAAGCGTACCCTCAACTTTTGGACTCAAGACACTCTCGTCAACGGGTAAACATTCCTCAAGAGACCTTCCAGCCAAACCAATTACCTAAAAAGGTAATGTCTTCACTTTTCCCAATATCCGATCAACTGGGTCCCTTCAGATACCCTGGACAGGAGGTGCCATCGGAAATTTTACACCAGAATGGAGTATACCAGATTGTTCCAGTTAGATCCGACATTGGCTTCGGTAGCCAGATAGAAAACCGTGACAAGATCTATCCCAAACAAGAAATACATGAACAATTAAAAGCCGGAGAACCTAAGCTGCAAATCGACATACCAGAGCCTATGCAGGTTAGCATGATACAGTTCAAGTAATCTAATATTCTTATAAAAAATATTATTAAATAAGAGAGTTAACATGATTCTAATAATTACTGAATAATTACGAATTGAAAACCATTTTACTCAAACTTGATTACTAACATATTTAATTTTATTTTTTGTTTTAGGGGTACCACGCACATCCAAACGGCGCCATTAGTTTCGCAAGTTTCTCTCATAATTTACCTGTCAATACGCAGTACAAAACAGCCCTGCAACCTCAACAAGCACAGTTACAATCACAAGCGATCCCAGCACAGCTACAACAAATTCAATCTGAAGTAATGCTGCAATCGCAAGAACAAAAATTAGCTCCGGTAAAACAAAGAATTCTGATTCCATCGATGTTCCAAGGACTCATTCAAGAGCTACAAAAATATGAATCTGTCTATCAGGAACAACCACAAATAATTCCTTCTAAACAACAATTTCAAAATCAACCTAGAATGTTAAATGTACTGCAACATTTACTTTTCCAACATCAAAGCCAGTTACCTAATCCTCGATTCATTCACTTGCAGCGCCTACCTGCTTTCAAACCATTGCCTCAATCACTGTCATCTGAATCGTTTCTACAAAAAACAAGTCGATCACCACCGAGACCATTCAGTTTAGAAGATCAGCCTATGCAAAATCTAGAAAACTTTGATCTAGCATTAGAACCAGCATCGACACAATTTACCCCTTTGCCTCCATTAAAGCCTAATTATAGCAAATATGTAAAACCTTTAGAACCACAGCCTCACACTGCACCAGATTTCGTACCAACACCATTGCAACCTATTTCCACGTCTACCCCACCATTACAGCCCGCGTCCGATCAACTTAAATCATCAACTGATATAGAACCTAATGTAAACGATCAAGAAGACCCTAAGGGACAATCCATACAAAAAGAAACCCAACCACTGTCTCAAAAGTCTCAATCGCTAACACCTGAAATAACTCACCAGTCACAGCCAATAGTTCAACCTGCACAGATACAATCAACAACATACCTGCCGTTTGTTACTCGTGAACCACAGTCAATATTTTTCCAATATTCGACGCCTGAGCCTTTATATCAGGCTACACCACGTCCATCGTCACCACGGCATGATGTTGTGATTCAGCGACAGGAGATTCAAGAAATATTTTTTGAACCATTTCCTCATCCTTCTAGCACACCCGGTTACGAAAATCAGCAGCGTCAAGTAGCTCAACATGAACAGGAAGTACACCTCTTAGGGACTCAGCCGCAACATCAATTATTTGAACAGTTACAGCCTCTGCAATTCCAACACGAAATGCCAGACATAAATTCCCATCCATTTCAACTTAAAGCACGACAGTTAAATTCTCCACAAAAACAGGACTTATTTCAACAAGGAGAGCCTATACAGCATCTAATTCAACAGAATTTCCACCCACTTCAACTTCAACATTTCCAAACAAAGTTGATGCACAGTCCGCAATCCGAACTAGAACAATTACAACAACAGCAACTGGTATACCAGACACAACAACATGGATCAGAACAAGCACAACAACAACAACAGGCATCAGAACAAGAACCACTTCAACAACATGAACCAGAAGAAGCAGAACCACCGCAATACAAACAACATTCGGATAATAAAAATCAAATTCAGATGTCCACTCTTAAGCCCTCTCAGGATGCTGAAAAGCAAACTGAAAAGGAAGAAATTCAACAACAACCAGAATCTGAGCCCCAACTGCAGCAGCAATCGAATATTCAGGCAACAACAGGAAACCCTGAAGAGCAACTAGATCATTTATCAGAACCTACTCCTAAAGTGAAGCAAACGTACGTGGGTCCTCTCCTTACTTCGTCTGATCTCCCTCGAACACACAACCACCAACAACAGCTGGTTGCCCAGCCCGAATATAGTCCACTCTTGGGTGTGCCGCCTTACACAGATGTTCAGTACTTCGGAAAGTTTGCGGAGACTTTATTTGGTAATCACCATCATTAAAATTCGCTCTTGTTTTTTCTTTTTATATTATATCGAAATGAATTTTGAAAACTATTTGTTTCTGTATTAAATATATATGTATAACAAAAAAGGCATGTAATATATTGCAGAGAATACCAAAAATGAACACGTCAGTGCTGCTGAAATTATGTTTTCTAAAAAAGTCTTGCCGATAACTTTTGTGTGTAAATATATGATAAGTGTAGGCTATGTGTGTACATAAAATGTTAGTATTATTGTTATGAATATTTTATATTAGTTGTGGGTGATAGGACGTGTCGTGGGACTGTTGGTACTTGCTCGACTGTGATGCCATATGTTTATATACTGAAATTTGTATCGCTTCTTGTAATAAAGTTGTGTGGAATCATGTTCGTTCGTTTGTTTTTTGTGCCAGTTACATTATAAATCGGAAGGAAAAGCTCATAAACTGAATTTAACCATGTTCAATAATGGTTTGTCTAAGGAAAAATCTTCAAATAACCTGATTAAACCAAAGATTTAACAGCCACTTATTTTATAGAATAACCACTTTCCTATAAAGTTACACGATACGCGGTCCGTTGGTATATTAATACTTTTCTTTCATGTAACCCAATGTAATGAATAAAAGAAGAAAATTAACATAGAACAATGAACGAAATATAATTTACCTTTGGGTACCCTTTTCACTATAATAACAAAGTATTTTAAGCTCACTTTACGATGCTCAGGTTATCCCGAAACACTTATAACAAAGTTAACACATAAATATGAGATAATACAGCCTCCATCCTCACCTCATCTTACAGAGTTATGTTATCAGCTAACTTGCAGACTTTACTAACCCTATCTCGGGTTATCTTGGGATTTATTACTATTAAAATACCTACACCAGAAACATTGTTCCAAGGCCAATAAATCCTTAAGTAAAAAAGAAGTAAAAGTATAGAGTTACTACAAAAACTTTGGATCTTGTAAAAAATGGGAGCTGACTCCAGTAGGTAATGTAGAGAAGAAGGTTCCGAAACCGCTTTAAAAAGTGTCTTAAAAAAACGTTAGAAACTCTGCACTTTAAAAAAGGGCGTCAACAAAACAGAGGGGAAATTCTCATAAGTTTTAAAAACTTCACAGTCTGATCTCAGTCTCAAAATGTCAAAATTCCTCTAATTTTTCTTACATTTTGACAGATTTTCATCTATTCTTTGTCACCGAGATGACACATTGCAACTAGATTTTGAACTTTTTATATTACGAGAAATGGTCTACATATGAAAAGCTATAAACATGTAATCTGCATTTGTGTTTTATTCGCCAAACATGTAAACAAATATGAGTTATGGAAAAATAACTTTAATTCCTAAACAGTAAAGTACAAATCAAATCAAACTAATTGCCATTGGAATAAAGTTGACATTTGAGCAATTTGAAATAACTTCACTAATGTGTTTGAATAGGCTAAGTGTTTCAGTTGATAGTTGGATATTTTTGTCGTTTTGCAATGTTCGAGTATATGTCCCTAAAAAGCAAATCCATTCATCGTTGATGATTAAGGTGAATATGTTAGAAAAGGTTGACAACCGTTCGATTCTGTAAAAATCTTACCGTGAAAACTTGTGTGAAGTGAGCCTAAACTGAGCTGTCAATAGTATCATTAGCATTAGTTGGAATGCCAGCTCACTCCACGCTCACTTCACCTAAGTTTTCACGGTGAGTTGATTACGAGAATCGCACTGCAGCCCTCTTGTAACAGTTATAAAAGTTAGTGGCAATCGAACAAGACACACTATGCCACCTTTGGTAAAATTTCATTTGTACCTAATTAGACGGTGTACACAAAGAGTATTGTATCAGAAAAAAGTTGGTTTACGGACGATACTTTTACGTGATAACGCTATAAGAAAACATTGATGAAAAAAACTTAGGCCGATCGTGCCTCTCTATTCTCTCTTTTCCGCGCTCTCGCTTGCACGCTTGGCTCAGGCGCAACGCGACAATGATTCATGCTTTTTCGTAAGTGCAGCCGAAGTCGATGAGATTTATAAGACGTTATCACGTCAAAAAAAAACGGAATTATTCAAACACAAAAGCTACGTTATAACCGAGTGAAGGCACTTCATCTGATGTCAGTCTTCATTTGTTTCTGACAGCAAACATCTCAAACACAACCACTCTTTTATTCGGCTGAAATTGAAATGAATAACATGTTTATTTTAATAAGGAAAATGGTTGAATGTACTGTTGGCTTACGGCTATGGAACGAAGGTCGAGAGTTTATGTATGGTTAGTATTATATATGTGATACATATATATTATAGTTTTGATTTGTATATTGCACCAAGCCTTTTTTGCCTCTACCTTGGTTTATTGGTGGAGTATTCCTAATTCCTTATATACCTTTATACCTTTTTATGTTCCATCGGTGCATATATATAAACATATATTAAGAAATCGTGGCGTAGTCAAATTTGTACAGTTCTTTTTTTATTAATTTTTTTATTGTAATGCCGAAAATATTTTTTTTTTGAGTTTTTGTCTGTATGTCGGAATGTATTTTCAAAACAACCAGAACATATCCACCGTGGAATTTTAGTCCTCTTACAAAGACAGCACCCTTCATCTATCTAATGACTACTAAACACTAGTAAAAAATATTTTTTTTTTATTTACAAAATATTATAAATTAGGGTAAATGAATGCTTTTAGTAGTGTACAGTTACAAAATTCGACCTTTTAAATGATTATCATTATGC
>VKGM01011201.1:0-11328 GCA_007844875.1 Busseola fusca | reverse complement strand
ATAATAATCACATACGATAACAATAGAATTCGCGGAACTCGCGGTTCAAGGTCAATGAGGATTCTAGAGATTTCGATGTCGACCCTTCATTGTCAAAATTAATGAAACCGGTACCATTCGATAGGTCATCCCAGGTATAGCATTGCGTTTTTATTTCATAATCCTAGAATGTCTAGGTCTCAGGTTATAGGACTTAAAAGATCATGCCCATACATGTCACACAATATTGAACCTTATGTCATTGACATAAGGTGCATTCGTAACAATACGTTTACTGAGCTCACGCATCACGTCACCCCTCCCACACCGCACTGCTACTTCAGGCATCGTCTCAGCGCAAACGGGCCAGCGACTTATCACACATTTTCATATATTTTGTATAGACCGCACACGTGTAACCGGTAGCGACCATTCGCTACAACAGTGTCCGCGACTCACCACTTGTGGTCGCTACGGGCCACACAAGACGCTGACACTCGCCACTGTTGCACTGCTCCACCCCCCGCGCAGTTAACCGTTAGACTTTCTACATATCACTCGCATCACCGTTAACCATTCATATCAGACACCCATTTACGTCTTGCCGTTTCCGTGTCGGAGTCCATCGTAAGACTGCGCAGCAGAGAGCAGGTGTTATAAAATGTGGTGGCTTCCGAACCCTGGTGGCTGTCGCTTGCTTCTGACACTATTACAAAAATGGCGGTAGCGCACGACAGCCACCGATGGCTGTAGTAGGTGGCAAAAAATACTTTTTCTTTCTTTCCTTATTTATCATCATTTCAGCTGAAAAACATCCACTGCTGGTCATAGGCCTCCCCCATAAGTTAGTTCGCCTAAATACAATGTAAATAAAGCAATTTTATTCAATTACGAGACGCAATCGAGCTGCAGCCAGCTCATTTTTATTTTCTATTTTGTATATCGCCATGTATTCTCGAAGACCCTTTCTATCCGATTCAGTTTCGCTATTCCCATTTCACTACTTTTCCAAGATTATAAAGATATCCTAGCTCAAATACTGAAATGAAATTAGCATTAAATAAATAGTCTCTATTTTATTACACAGAGAGTCGACACAGACGCAGCCTTTGAATGAATCATTTAAATCTAGTATCGTAAGGGAATCTGAAAGCAGTTTAGACCAGGTCAAAACTGTTACGTTTCAGATTTTTTTTTGGTATTTGAACATTGGATGAATCTTAATTTGTTTTTTTTGTTAATAGCCTAATTCTTAAGTAAGGCAAGTATATAGGATATTTAATATCACGTTAGAAGCCTTAAAAGGCGAGCAAAGAAGAAAAGTCATAGAAAGAAAAGAAAGAAAAGAAAAAACGTTTATTTGCGGTAAACGTGACGCCAAAAACGCGTAGTGCGTAGTAACAGCGGGGGCAGACGATACGATGCAACTGATCGAGGGTACAAAAAAATTCACGTGGACGAAGTCGCAGGCAGAAGGTAGTTTATTATAAAAGGCTTGTGGATAAAAGATGTTCTAATTATTTATGAAGTTATGGACCGCTCCCTAATTGGAACTCTGGAATGTGGAGGTCCGATATGGAGATGATCGCTCCATTAAAAATATATCAAAATTAATAAATACATAGTTAAAACTCAGAAAATGGAAAAAAGACAATGGTTCTTTATCAAAAATGTTAAATTGTAATACATATGTATTCTTTTAATTTGGAGCAAAGCATTAGAAAGTACAACATTGACACAGAGACCTTGCCATCGGAACTTGACCACCTACAGGATAAACTTAGTTCAATGACTAATAAGTCAGAAGACCTAATGAGGGAATGTGTGTTGGCAATGAATGAACTGGTTAACTCAAAAAATTGGTTGTCTGTAAAGTCGGTTTAGGGACGATAGTTTTAAGTCATAACGTCATAAGAAAACATTGATGATGAATAGGTTGTGTGCTGACGCTGTCTCTCTTCTACTCGGATGCATCGACCGATTTTTTTTTTTTGGTGGGGTGGGAAATCATCAAATGACCTCTCCCGCTCTGGGCGGAGCGGAAGGGCGTGTCAGACTTTTACTGACTAAAACCCACCCCTGTTCCTGCCTATGCGCCCCAGGGACCCCGGTTACTCTTTGGTACGCTCCACGGCCCTGGGGCAGGCATCGGTCCTTAAGGACCCCGCGCTATGCTGACTGCATCTCTTTGAGGCGCACGCGGAACACGACGCGCCGTCGACCCGGGCCTGGTCCTTACCGGGCGGCGAGCTGCCCATCGCTCGCCGCCCGCAGGCCCGCGCCTACGGTGGCTGGGAGCTTGGTGCCATCTCCCGACGACCAGGGCGTCTCCTGCGGCGGCTAGGCACGAGAGGGCGCCGCGACAGCCTCTCCCTCTCGCGCGCCGCCTCCCTCTTAGCGAGCATTACCGCTTTGGAAATTGTTCTACCAAAATCGCACCGCACCGACGCGATGGTGCGGTGCGATTTTGGTAGAACAATTTCCATAAAGTTATCATAGAAACTGTCCTACAAGAGTCGCGTTGCGCCGTCTGCCCCGTCTTATAGAGGACAATGTTTTTATTAGAAACGCTGAACCCAATTCTCTTTATCAGTATATCTGTATCTATTGAAATAAGACATCTACACTAAATACTTATGTATGTAGTGTAGATGTGATGTTTGTGACATTGAGTTTAACATTTAAGTTAACATTTTATCAATCCTAAAATGCATGTGTAATAACTTGCTGTTTATTTTCAGTGCACGTGTTACGAGATACCGAGTTGCCACTGGAAGTTGCCTCAGCCTTAGGTCCAGATGTCCAATTTGTACTCAAATACATCGACGGTAAGTCTATTATTATTTTGCTTTCGCTAAAACAACATCACTAGAGTAAGAACATATAAATTTGTAGCCTAAGAGAATCGAAAGATTTTTAAAAGATAAACAAAATATTTTATAGATTTTATTGTATTTTTATTGTAAATTGACAGACAACCAGTCGTAGGTAAATAATACTAGGCAAGCGGTCAAATGCATAATCCGCCTATAATGTTCCCTCTGTTCTCGGAGAGAGTGAGTAGGCCGTGATCACACACTCCAGCACACTCTCCGCTATTTTCTCACATCGGTCTTCATACCTACTATTTGATTTTCATTTGTTGTTATCTGGTGTATTGTGTGTCTTTTAGGGTGTGCTAAATAAATGTATTTTCTTTCTTTCTTTTTTTTTGATCCGCCACGTGGCCCAGTGCGGGTTGGTAGATGTCACATGTCTTCGAATAGTACTAGAACATGCCCGTTTCCTCCGTTTTGAGAGCAGTGGTGATAAAATAATTTGCATAGAGTAGATCGTGAGTCCGAGATTGCACCTACGACCGTGAAAAACTAAACTAAGTCACGACCGTGAACACTGGGCCACCAGTTATCTCATAGCAACATTCCCCCCTAAATAATGACTGGCGTGTTCTGAACTCAAGTGCTCACTTAGCCGAAAATACTTGAGAAAAGAAAAATTATCTGCAGGCTACTGAATCCCAACGGCCGAATAACAGGGAAATTAAACCAAAGACCACGCGACCATTGCGACATTCACTGCGCAACATTAGTAATGTATTTAATTAAGAGAGATTGTGAGCCACATAACGTCGTGAGCGTTTGTTTATCGAGCTCGTAACCGTCGCTTACCTTATAGAAGACACCATAAAACTGCCAGCCGAGAAGTGCCGATCGAATTATCAGTTACGTTCTGTGAACATTTCATTAGCGAGTGTCTGGGGCAACCTGATTACTGTCTGGTATCGCCTTTACCTCGGATCTACGGCTAGTTTTAAACTTAGTTAGGTCTGTAACTGATGTGTTAGTTTCAAAGGTGTGTCCACAGGCGGTGTTTTATTGGGACTGGGATTTTTAGCGCGTTGAGAATTTAACAGTATGTTTTTTTGGGTGCACTGTTGGATGGCCAATGGTCTGCTTCAGAGCATGTGCAAAAAATCGTCGCCTAAAAAAATCGCATGCCAGTACCTGAGCTATGTATTGTTGCAAAGGTTGTTTGTTCTTATTGCTGGATACTTGGTGACGTAGCTATATTGTTGTTTTTACGTAGAAACGATAATATTGTAGCAACAATGTGTTGTTGATGGCTTTTGTAACCGGCTTTGTACGTATTTTCGTGTACCTTGAACGCGCGGTGTCAACATAACGTAACTTTGAATATTTTTTTTATCGAAAATACACGTAACTAGTTATATTATTTTGGTTTATTTTTTGAGACGAGCACAATTACTGTCATCTAATAGATGGAATAAATTAAGTGAATGTTAAGTGGGAAACGAATATTTCGAATTTAAGTCTTTAGTTACCTCACGTTTACCCCGTACCTACGTGCTTTTTACATACGTTCCGTGCTAGGACCGCAGGACGTAAAATGTAAAATAGAGGTCCTGGCTTACAGAAGGCTGTCTAACCAATTCAGCAAATAAATAGTCTTTATATGTGACATAGGAATTTTATCTAATTTTCACAAGTTCGTAATATGAATTTCTCGACTTAAAATGTTTTTTTTTGTAACGTTATAAACTAGTGCTTGACCGCAATCCCGCCTGATGGTAAGCAGTGATGCAATCGTTGATGGTAAAGCACACTAGTTTATTATGAGCTTATTCACTCTAGTCTTGAAGACACTTAAATTGTAATCAGACGGGAAGACCGCCGCAGGCAAATTGTTCCAGTCCCCTTGATTTAAGCTTAGCTTTAACTTTAATTTAAGACTGCTGCAATTTCTGCTTTTAGCTTGATGGTGATACGAAGAAACCGTTATGATATATTTTGTGTGTTTAAATAAAAGATATTTAATCATCACGGTTTCACCCTCATAAATCTCAATCCAGTGCGAATATCAAATCAAATACAGTCACGGAAATATTACTGTAGCATGCCGAGCGCAACCCGAGATCCGAGCGCGTAGGTATAGCTCGCGCGTCGTCCGTTTATATGAAGTTAAAATACTGTATGATAGTTATTCTGTGGCTGCGTCTTGATGAGCTGCGCTAGCGTCACAACCATGAGCAGGTCCTTGACACTGGACGCGAAGGTGGCGGAGGTGTCTGCGGACAGGTTGGGCACGGAATTGACGAGCTCCAGCAGCTCGCGGCCCGCCGCGTTGTTGACGTCGGCGCGCTCGGCCAGTCCGAATGTTATATTAGTTACTGAAAAAGTATCTTCCAGTTTATACACTACTAGCTTCTGCCCGTGACTTCGTCCACGTGAACTTTTTGTTCCGCCGACTCACCCCGCTGTCGCATCACTTGGTTTTCGCTTAGCGCTCTTTCTGACTACTTTTCTTATTGGTCGGCTCCTAAGAGTCGTAGCGTGAAGTTAAATAGCGACTCACATAACATCACGCCTGTAATCCTCGAAGAATTAGCTGTCTAATTCTTCATCTTTTAGTATATCTTTAATAGGTACGTCTCATATACATAGCCTTTCTCAAGAATTTGGCTATCAAATGCTCTCTCCAATCTCAAGTTCCAGAGATTAGCGCGTTGAAAGAAACTCTTCAGCTTTATTATTAGCGTAGATATCTGACATAAGTAGATATTGAACAGAACTTGGGAAGAAGAGGTGCTCATATCCTTCGAACTTCTTATAAAAGTAATCCATCTGCTAATAAGGCCGTGGATATCATCCTCCGGTTATTGTCACTTTCGTCATCCGATACTTCTTATAAGAGCTTTCCGAATAGCTTTCTTGTTTTTGCTTGATTTCCTCTTGACTGATAGACGGATAAAGATAAATGGCGGAAAACACTCTTTCTAAATTGGACTTCGAGAGAATAGATTATTAGTTTTTCGCGTCGTGTCGTCTGTTACCCTCCCTGACGGACCTAATTACAATATTTATTCATGAGACGACTGACTCTTATTAGAAAACAATGAATACCAAGCGAATTTATGTTCGGAAGACACCACGAATTTCAACCGGCATTTTGTTGTGCGTTCGTTAATATTGCCGTCAGCAAACGGTACAATACTGAGATCAACTCAAGCATTTTAATATTTGTTTTTTTTTTTATATACACGTGTTCATTTTAACGCCTGTATATCAAGCTACTACAATCTCACAAATTTCTTTAATAAATTTTCAACTTTATCAAATAAAGGATTATGGTTCAAGGTTGATTGGGAAAATTTGACAGTTTCGGGTAGCTTCACCTGCTGGGGTCTGTACATAGTTCATGTAAAGTAAAAGTGCGCAGTGCTGCACACCGCCACCCTATTTCAAGTCGACAAAAATCAACTTTATTTCAATGACAATTAAATTGATTTAATAGTGACTCACTATTGAAAAAGTTATAAAAATGTTTAAAGAAATATACATACATAATCAGCCTGTAATGTTCCCACTGCTGGGACACAGGCCTCCTCTCAGTGAGAGGGAGTGGGCCGTAATCCACCACGCGGGCCCAATGCGGGTTGGTAGATGTCACATGTCTTCGAAGTTTTGATTCTAGGACATGCCGGTTTCCTCACGATGTTTTCCTTCACCGTTTTGAGAGCAGTGGTGATGAAATAATTTACACAAAGTAAAGCGCCTGACGGGGTTCGAACCTACGACCTACAACTTGAAAGTCGCGGCCGATACCACTGGGCCACCACTGCTCCTAACTGTTCCATATTACCTTATAATTATACTCGCGGATTATCACAATTTGGAAGTTTCCTGCCTATTTTCTCCTCAGAAATTTCACTTTCAACTGTTACGATTATTTTAAGCCGAGTTGTTGCTCTAGTTACAGTTCGCGTGATGATGATGATTCTCCTCACCTGTTCGTCATAATTGGAGCGCGACTAAGGTCGTGGCCTCACACCGCGCAGTGTTTCACCTATAACACGTAGGAAATTGTAACCACACGTCTTAATAAACGTTTATGTTCACGATGCTGAATGTGCCTATAATTCTGTTTAGATGTGGAATGTTGACATTGAGTACTGAGCCCTATTTTGTTTTATGGCGTCTGTAAAACTGTAGTTCAATTACAGTTAACCTTCTCGCCAGTTCTGAAGGAAAATTATTGATTAAACCATAAATTATCATTGCATGTAATCCAAATTGGTATTCATTGAAACAGTGATTTAGTAAAGTGGCCAATTCTTCGTCATAACAAGTTAAGGCACGTTCCTTAATTTAAAATACAGATTTCCCATGTCAAATCGATGGATAAAAATACTCTTTATTGTCTAGGCAGGTACACTATAAAAATTAAATGCAGAACTTTTACTTAGATTTCATCGCTTAAAGCGATCTTTTACAACCTTTGGATGGATTAAAGGGAGAGACAATACTGCAGGTAGTCAGTAGTGTACTATTTACATATACAATAAATATATAAAATATACGACACGTCGTACTGTGAGAATCTACCCTTACGTTGTTGATACCGCTACGATCCGGACGAAGCGTTTCGCCTCGTATTTTATACCGCATACATCGAAGGACTGGAACAATTTGCCTGCGGCGGTCTTCCCGTCTGATTACAATTTAAGTGTCTTCAAGGCTCTAGGATTGACGGACAGACTAACCCTACAATACGTACCAGTTATAGGTAGTCGCAGATACCATAGACTTTAAATATTTATCAAATATTTAGTAGGTACTTATAGACATTTTAAAGTACCCTGACACCATTCTCCTATAAACTGTACCCTAATCAAACCACACTCGAATTTACCATACCATACCTTCAAATGATCAATTATCTATTAGTTACTCATGGCTTACAGCCGCAACTATGATTGCAGCAAGAAATTAATATCACCCACGCCACCACAGTGACTCATACGCATGGCTATGGATAGACAGGGTAATCCATTACCTATAGTAACTAACGAGTTTTGGTGTAAATGTTACTTGTCAACGATGTGTGGAATTAAGCAAATATTTAATGTGTTAGGGTTGTCTCTAGTAATATTATAAAGAGGTAAGGTGTAAAGTGATCGGTGGAGCATACGGTGGAGGTCTGCCCAGCTTGGGTGGAGCACCGCCGTGTCCTCGTAGCGGCGATAGGCGGCGGCGATCTCTCTCGTCCGGCCCTGGTCCAGGCCATGGTCCGGAGTGAGAGTGCATGGCAGACCGTCACCTCCTTCTGTGAAGCAGTAATGCTCGCAAAGGAGGAGGCAGAGCGCGTGAGGAAGAGTCAGTCGCAACATCCTCACGCTCCTAGCCGCCACAGGAGACGTCCTGGTCGTCGGGAGATAGCACCGAGCTCCCGGCCACCGTAGGCGCGGGCCTGCGGGCGGCGAGCAATGGGTAGCTCGCCGCCCGGTAGGGACCAGGCCCGGGTCTACAGTGCGTCGTGTTTCGCGCGCGCCTCAAAGAGATGCAGTCAGCATAGCGTGGGGTCCATAAGGACCGATGCCTGCCCCAGGGCGATGGAGCGTATGAAAGAGTAACCGGGTTCCCTGGGGTGCATAGGCAGTTGAAGGAACATGGGTGGGTTTTAGTCAGTAAAAGTCTGACACGCCCTTCCGCTCCGCCCAGAGCGGGAGAGGTCATTTGATGATTTCCCACCCACCAAAAAAAAAAGGTGTAAAGTGATTCACATATTACCATTCTAACACATTCAACGCGCGCGCCAACTGGAACCTAGGATTCAGTTTATATATGAATCTAGACAAACGTAGAGTAGAAATGTTTCTAGTTTTAATAAACCAAAAATCGTTTTATTGAGACAATTCTTTCACTATTTTGAGCTACAGTATTGCCAAGTGTCATATTTAATGTTAAAAAATGAAATTTCATCCGGTTGAAGTCGCGGACGAAGTGTATAAATCGTGACTGAGTAGGTTACTTCTAAGTAAATTGGCACTATCTTCGACCATAACATCACTAGTGATGTAAGAAAACGGTAATGCATGGACAAATCCGAAAAATAAAATGGGATATCCTACTAACATTATAATCGCGAAAGTTTGTGAGGATGGATGGATCTTTCACGAAGAACTACCGAATGGATTTGGATAAAATTTGGCACACAGATAGTTTGTTATTAGGATTACACATAGGACACACTTTATTCCGATATTCTTCGAGACCGAAACTTATACGGTTGAAACTGCGGAGCGCTGCTAGTCTTTCATACTATCGAATACAAAAAAATATATTTTTATAAAACCGTGCGAGACCAAAATGGTATTAAATCACGCACATGAATTATTAACTGAGGGGAGATGTGTGATGATAATTTTCATTGATATGTCAATTTAAGCAAACGGTAGAGGACTGTTCTACGATATGATTAATTTGTGTTAAGGACGAGAGAAGTGACTATGATAAATAACTTAGCCGGCCCGTATTTCATTTAACTGATAATGGTGACATATTTGTCAAAATATGACAATATTAACACCTTTTTACACGACAGTTGTTTGCAAATTGTCGGATTTTAACATGCGATTGTCATCTGTTCTCATCCTTCTTGAAGTAACGTTACTTATTTCCGCAACGAAATGAAAATAATGTAAAGGTTTATAGACTTATGAATATAGCTATTGAATAACCATACCAATGAGCTTAACAAAAAAGGTTATTGCTCCGATGTGCTAACGACTCGAAGGCTGTACTTGGGATTAATATTGCACTGCAGTATTAATGCATAATCACCTGATTGGTACTTGCTGAATGTCTCACCCTGTGTCTTGATATTTAACACAAATATATTATGTACTTACATAGCAAGTAACAGAGGTACTTATACTCTACAATAGTTGTACTTCCTTGTTATTTTCTTTTCATTTTGTGAAGGTTGAGCAAAATGTTAACATATTTCTGAGCTGAGGTACAATATAAATCGAAAGTTGGAAACTATTTTCTGTTTTGTTTGTTATTGATTTTGCTTTAAAGTTGTAAGTTATTCAATACATACAAAGATACAGACAATTTGTATGTAACATAAACAAATAATTAATTCGATTATCACTCAAATTTCAAAAAAAAAAGGTGGGAAATCATCAAATGACCTCTCCCGCTCTGGGCGGAAGGAAGGAAGGTGGAAGGGCGTGTCAGACTTCTACTGACTAAAACCCACCCACCTCCTTCCTTTACCTGCCTATGCGCCCCAGAGGCCCCGGTATCTCTCTGCTTCAGGTCAGCTCTAAATATAATTTTACGAATTTTCAAAAATATATGAAAATTGTTTGTTCTCGAATTCCATAAAATTTCACCTAGGCTTGATGGAGTGCTTAATTGTTGCAAAAGTCTCACACTAACACGTTCTGAACAAAGTACGTCAAATTACAAGTCATTCTGATACAAACATACAGTATACTTAAGACTCTAGGACTAACCTAAACAAGTTTGCCCCCTTGCCACGCACCATAAGATTGTTAAACAGGATTTCAAATGAGATAGATGTGTTTCACTGCAGCCTGATGAAGGAGGACTCCTCACAGGAGTGGTGGCATTGAAGTGCATTAAAAATATTGATAAGTGACAGGTATATGAGTATTTCTTATGATATTTATGTAATTGTATTTTTTTAATAGATTTGTTTTTGTAATTGTATTTTTATGTTGTATTTTTTATAGTATTTTTACTGTATTTTTAATTGTTATTTTGATGCTATTCCTATTGTAAGTATTTGTATTAGTATTTGTGGATTGTAAATGTAAGTTAGGTGTATCATTGTGGTAGTACCATCACTTTGACGTTTTAGCTGTAAAGGTGAATAAATAAATAAATAAGTACGTAAATAAATAATACAAACGAACATTACATCACGCTCATTTTCCTCAACGAGTAAGGCAACCTTCCTATAGTAGGAGCACTCACATTTCGCCACAAACATACCTAAAGTCAATAATAATGTACCCTCCTGATTCCCCGGGGTCCCGAGATCTGCCAGGGCCGTGGATAGTTTAAAAGAGATACCGGGGCCCCTGGCGCATAGGCAGGTGAAGGAACATGGGTGGGTTTTATTCAGTAGAAGTCTGACACGCCCTTCCGCTCCGCCCTGAGCGGGAGAGGTCATTTGATGATGTCCCACCTACCAAAAAAAAAAATATTAAGTAGTCATTTCTCAGTGGGATTTCTAAACAAGAATGCGATAATAAGCATATGATATGCACTAAATTTGATTATTACTAAGGTGTAATATTATCTACATGTAATTTTTACGGTAGTTTGATTACTGAACTTTGCCTTTTAGAAATTGATATGGAGGTATTGATTATTGCTGCATGAGTGCTCGACATTCTAATTGGCTGTTGCGTGCACAGATTACTGATATTATTATTTATTTAGGATCTCCAATATAGTTATAGGATACATTTTTATTAATGCGTGACTCTCAGTACATGACTCTGAATTCACT
>VKGM01011190.1:8393-18415 GCA_007844875.1 Busseola fusca | reverse complement strand
TTTTAAAATCGTGTTTTTAGTAGTGATTGTAACACGACTAAAATTCAACGTTGTATAAGAAATATATAATTTTCATAATATTACGGTGTATCATTAAGTACAGGAAAAGGCTGTGTAAACAAAACACGTAGCAACACATCAAAATAGTTGTATACAGTAGTTTTATCTACAGTACGTGGTCGGACAGAAATACTCTCATTATGAGTAAGGGTGTCTCCACATTCGCCATATCGAGAAAACAATTGAAGATCGCCATAGTATTGTCTTAACTTTAAACTAAATAGAAAATAGTTTTTGCATTTTACGCTTTCATGCTAAAACGGCTGAACGGTTTTGGATAAAGTTTGGCACAATTAGACCATGACCTGGGTATTTTTATGCCGATATTCCCACGGGCTCGATACTTGTGCGGGTGTAACCGCGGGGCGCAGCTCGTTTGAATTAAAGTGGTTTCTAAACAAATATTCAATCCGTCAGACCTGTGAGGTAATTCTCGTAATTTTAAAGAACATTCACAGTCTGATCTGTCTCCATCTGTCAAAAAATACGTTTAATTTCCATACATTTTGACAAGTTTTTGACATTTGTTTGTCGCCGAGATGAGACTCCGACTAGATTTTAAACGTTTTAAGTTACGACAATTGGCTTTCTGCTCTCAATTTACTGTCGCGCTGAAAGTGTCCACACTAAAAACAGTGTTCACATATTCCGTATAATGTAATTTACATGGCGACTGCGATATTGTGTGTGTCAGGTATCCAGAATCAGAAATCGGCATCTCCAAAAACCAAAAATTCGAAGAAATGTAACATCCAGGGCCCGCGTGGTAGATCACACACACACACACACCTTTGTGGAACATTATAGGCTGCTTATCCTTATGGTGGGTGGGAAATCATCAAATGACCTCTCCCGCTTTGGACGGAGCGGAAGGGCGTGTCAGACTTTTACTGACTAAAAAACCCACCCATGTTCCTTCACCTGCCTATGCGCCCCAGTTGAAGAAAAGGACAGAAGATCAATATTAGTTTAGTCCTGTCAAATTAATCAGCACTTGACGTTTTTTTAGTCGCCTAGTTTTTACACATACATACATAATCAGCCTATATTGTTCCCATTGCTGGGACACAGGCCTCCTCTTAGTGAGAGGGAGTGTGCCGTGTTTTTAATCACGTCTTAATTTATTATGGAGTATCTTAGTATGACAGGACTAAACTAATATTTCATTTTCTGTCCTTTTCTTAAAGAAATAGAAAGAAAAAGGTGCCCTGAACTTTAATATAGTTGCCTAACGTATACCTAACAAACTCAAAGCATTTATTTTAATAAACAAATTGCAGGCAATTTTGAATTGTCAACGGGTAGGTCAGTTACAAAGGTGAAGGTATTTGCCCGTTCCTAAGAGTTGTAGGTTTACCACGGAGACTGACGGGTAAGAAACTCCATTGAAAATCATTTGTAGATCAATTAAAAAAAGCTAATTATAACTTGTTCTCTTCAGATACGGCGCGGACAACCTGGAGGTATACCACGCGTACTACAAGCCGACGGAATTCTTCATCCCGCAGCGCAACATCAAGAACTGCTACTTGAAGGCCGTGGCGATCCGCGAAGCGCCGCAGAGGGTCCTGGGACTACACTTCGTGGGTCCCGTCGCTGGGGAGGTCATTCAGGGCTTCGCCGCGGCTGTCAAGTATGTGTTACAACAAGTATACTCTACCAATTAACTACCTAACCGATGGAGTGTAGTTTAAAACCAGAATATGTTTATTTCATTATCATCGACATCATTCAACCGAAAGAAGTCCACTGGTTGACATAGCTACCTCTCCCA
The DNA here is from genome assembly GCA_007844875.1 of Busseola fusca. Lineage (NCBI taxonomy): Eukaryota > Metazoa > Arthropoda > Insecta > Lepidoptera > Noctuidae > Busseola > Busseola fusca. Next base: position 16,581 of record VKGM01011190.1, on the reverse strand, counting down.
CGGAATGCCATAACAACTGCTTCTGTGATCCTTGCATTCAGCTGATTTTCGCGACCAGACCAGTCATTGGTCTTCCTTAAGAAAGCGAAAGTTTGCAATTTTGTATATTTTAAACCACGAAATAACCTTAGATAGTCCCAAAGTATGCCTGTATTTTATTATACTATCAAATTGTATCAATGACTTCGGGTCATGTATTCTAAATGTTCGTTATATTCCAGATGCGGCCTCACAATGGAGCACCTGATGAACACAGTGGGCATCCACCCGACCGTGGCGGAGGAGTTCACGCGCCTCAACATCACCAAGCGCTCCGGCAAAGACCCCAACCCCGCCTCCTGCTGCAGCTAGGAACCTCCAGACACTACTCTTCCACGGTCAACGTCACATGCACCCTGTCCTCGGCAAGATATAGCAAAACATGACGTATTACAAAGTTTTATAAGTTAAAACCATCATTGTGACTATGAAAACGGGATGGAGCTATTCGCACTGTGTACCTTCATCTCTATAGCGAAATACACGTTCTAGTAGCACTTAAGATTGCTTACTATTACTACTCTAAGTCTCAAAACTCGACTAAGACGATAAAGTCGATAAATCGACCCTAATGTTCTTAATATAAATCGTATCACGATGTTTTTTGTCTTTGACTGGTGCATATTTCACATCACTATTCATTTGTTTTCGCTATGTCATCGCTGTCGGCAGTTTCCTCCACTGATAATGGACTGTTGAAAAGCGCGCCCCTCACGATATTAATACTGATAGTTTCGATACTTGTAACGAAGAAATTTAGCATTTATAGATATATTTTAGTTGAAGTGTAAGGGGTGAAGAATGTTTGGGTTGAGGTTTTATGTCTTTTAAATAATATTTGTCGCTTTTGATCCCGTTTTTATTTTTTTAAGCCTCTAAATTCTTCCCTTTCGCTACTTAATTAAATTTAAACTACTTTTTATGTATTTTGCAATATTTTGAGTGATTGGATGTTAATATTTGATCGGTTAACATCATATTTGATAGGACATACAATGTCGCAGAAATCAACCTTTCGGTGCTTACCGTCTACTGGTACATTTCTTGTAGATGGATTTACTTTCAATTTATATATATAGTGATATAGTACAAACCCTTCGGAAATTATGAATTGTTGTCTCAAAATATGTAGGAACAAATGTATTCAGAAATTGTAACTATGAAGAAAATAAAACGGTACAGTATTATTGGTATTACCAGTTATGCTCATCTCAGCAATCGATGTTAAGCAACATTCCGGGCGGCTAACAGTTAATCAATCAGTTTCACTATTGTATAATTTAATTTATGTAATTTTGAACTTAATAAAGTGATATATTTTTAATGAAAAATTAGTCGGGTTGGTTTTTATTTTTATTGATTGGTTTAAGACTTTGGAAGAGCGGATATTGTTGCAAACAGTACTAATAATGAAGTCCTAACATATTATCAAAACACGCATTAAATTACGTATTACACGTCCTAATAAAATGAAATAAAACTGCGAACTTTATTAACCTGTTAATGTAATAAAGCAAAGGTATGCACTTATTCGTCCTTCGCTTAGTGGATTCTTCAGGGCCCGTCATTAGTGATGTACCGGTCCATGTCGGGGGTAGATTTGCAGTTGAACCAGAACTGCGCCGTCGGCAGCGGGTAGTACTCGTGGGCCTGCACTAGCTCGTTATCGAAGCGCCAGAAACGAGGTCCTTGAAAGAAGAAGGTATCTGGAACGCAAGTAGAGTATGAAAGACTAAATTAAAATGAGTTGCAGGGAACAGTGGAAAAGTTTCAAGGTTTATTTTAAGCTCCATCTTAACAGCAAGGGTTGCGAAGGATGATCTTACTTCTAGACAAAAATACCACCTGTTGCCGATGTAACTGTGGGTTTTTAGTTAAAGTCTTTTTTAATTGAAGAATGTTTTCCGCAGAACAAAAGAAGTTTCTAATTAGAAACTTACTTTATGGCTAAAGAAAATGTATATGTACCCCTTCCCCCGTTTTTTTTAAGTGAAACTTCTTTACGCACGCTTGACTTGGGGAGTAAGCTGGCGAACGCGTTACGAAAAGGCGAACGGGAATTGAGTGGGGGATATAAGCAAGAGACAGCAGTGCGCGCGCATATTTTCTTTCTCTTTTCCTCTCATAAAGAAAGAAGTTTCACTTCAGTCGTGTGGTCATAAGCACACTCGTTTTTTAATTCTTAAGTGTCTTCACACTTGTGACAGACGGGAAACTACGGAACCCTACACTGAGCATGGCCCGACACGCTCTTGGCCGGTTTTTTTTTTTAATCAATTAACGATGTAAAAAAAGATGAACTTAATACCAACATTGCAATAACCAACCTTAACCTTTTACCAACTATGTCGGGGTCGGCTTCCAGTCTAACCGGATTCAGCTGAATACTAGTATTTTTGACTGGCCTGTTGGTCTAGTGGTTAGTGACCCTGACTGCTATACCGGAGGTCGTGGGTTCGATTCTCATCAGAGTACGATCATTTGTTCTGTGTCTGGGTGTAATTTATCTATGATATGTATGTATTTAAAAATATATAAGTATGTTTATCAGTTGTCTAGTATTCGTAACACAAGCTCTGCTTAGTATGAGACTAGATGGCGTTGTGTGAAAGTTGTGGAATATTATTATTATATTATAATACAATGAATGTGTAACAGTGTGTCATTAAAATAAAAAGGCAATATTGTTTTTGACCATATTTTTTCTTTGTAATAAAGCAACCTGAAGAAGAAGAAGCTGAAGAGATATCAAAACGATCAGCTGGTGCTGCCATAGCTCCGCCACCATCACTCACAGCGGAGACACCTTCCCCCCCGCCGCGACCCCCATCCACACATACCCCTCCTCCATCTGGGTTCTCTATTGGTGGATATGGCGCAAGCTCTATAGCTGCAAAAATCATGGCTAAATATGGTTTTAAGGTAAGAGTATCTTTAACTTAAAGGGTGACAAAAACAATCCATGTGTGTATTTTAAATTTGGCTTTATAAACTTGTAGTAGGGTATAAGGAATGACACTTTATTATTGTTTTAGTACCAACTCAGTTATTTTTTTATCCAAGACATTCAATAAGCTATACGTTTTCTTTTGTTATTATCATTTCTATAGGAAGGTCAAGGTTTGGGTAAAAAAGAACAAGGAATGTCAGTGGCTCTGCAAGTGGAAAAGACTTCTAAACGCGGTGGTCGCATTATTCATGAGAAAGAAGTTCCTACTGTAATGCCACCTCCTGGATTTGCTTTGCCTTCCCTGCCAGGTATTTGCGTTGGAAATTAAAATTTTTGCACAAATTATGGAAATCATTACTTATGGCATATCAACTTTATCTAGTTGTAGTTGCTGGCTGGCCGCATCCATATAGTACTGTATTTGTTAACACTATTATTAAATTGATCTATCTCTCGGAACTCAGTCATTAATATTAATTTAATATGCTGATGAGCTGACATGCTTCTTTACAAAATCAACCCCTGGAAATTGTAGTTTTTATATATCATGGGAGCTAAATCATTATTATAAAATTACTAATTCTTATAATAATAATAATGTTCAACTCACTACTATAGCTGATATTTAATTAACTTTCGAAGGAATATGGACCTAAATATAAAAAGCTTATTAAATTTAGTCAACCCTAATCTCTTTAATTTTCCAGATTCGCCACAAGCATCGAATTCTCCACATTCGTCTAATCGGGAGCCATCTATTACAGAGATAATGAAGTCTCCCAGCAAAGTTGTGTTATTAAGAGTAAGGACATCCCTTATCGTGACCCAAGAACACGGGGTGGCAGGCAGGGACATTGACAAACAATCTGTTACTATAGATTCAGTACATGATTCTGAAATTTTGTACCTGAAAAATTCAAACATGGGTTGAGATTTTTGCAGGTTATTAAAAAAAAACATATTGTTCCATATATTTTGACACCGTAGAAGTAGATATTGCAATTTTCTTTGAAACAGCAGATTTTTCTTTCGATAACCAACGAAAAATTTCTATGAGTCTAGAATGGGTTGAATTCATGATTTGAGTTTGCTCGTTGTTGTGCCTGCCATCCTGTATAAATAAATTAGTGATATGAATATTATGATTATATCTTAGTCTTGACATTAGAAATCAGAACCATCATTACTTTATGTTATTACTGACTGCTTGCATTTTGGTATCTGTAAAGTGTTTACAATTCTGTTACAATAAAATATTTTTTCCAGAACATGGTTGGACCAGGGGATGTAGACGAGGAATTAGAACCTGAAGTAAAAGACGAATGTAACACTAAATATGGAGATGTTATAAAAGTATTAATCTTTGAAATGCCTAATGCGCCGTCAGATGAGGCCGTCAGAATTTTTGTTGAATTTAAACGTATTGAAAGTGCTATCAAAGCTGTTGTGGATTTAAATGGTAGATTCTTTGGAGGCAGACAAGTCAAAGCAGGATTTTACGATGTAGAAAGATTTGCTTCTCTACTGTTGACTGAATAGAGCTTTATTTACATATTAATCTTTTATTCATCATCATAATCAGCCTACAATGTTCCTACTGCTGGGATTTATGGACAATTCGTACTTGACCAGAAATAATAATATTTTTATATAATGACTGATTAGATACACCATAAATCTTGGTCACCCTTCTTCAAACTTACATCATAGGTTTTAAGATCTTTAGGTTGTGAAGTTCAAACCTTAGTTCTTTATTTATACTGTCTACATTTTTTACAAAATCGTATCAGTGGTTAGAAAAATGAATGGGACAGCTCCCTTAAAAGAACTGCGTGGCCGCGCGGTTCTCCATGTTTCAACCGCGCGGCCATGGTTAAAACCTTTACAACTTTCTGAATATTGGATCTATGAATTTGCGACTTTCATTGTTAGTATTTTACAATTAATTCCTTCGTAATGTTGGCGTAGTCGTTTTTCACCTAAGACACTGTGTCCTTGCGAAACGGACACGTAGGAGGTGAGCTAACTGCAAACAACCGAGCATCCGAAACTCCAGAATGCCTTTGAGTAATTCCTGATGAAAAACCCTAATAACACTATCCGACCTGGGAACCGAGCCCCAGCATTAGCAGTTTGCAACCACTAGATTGGTCTAGTGGAGGAGATGTACCTTCCTAAAAATATTCCTTGAAACCCATGGCGACCCCCAATCTTGGGCTGCGACCGCGCCTTAGTGCACTACGATCACGGAATGGGAAATGACTTCTATTACGTCAGGCTCGACAGATTCCTAATCAATCTCAAATCATAAAAATCTATTTACAATCCGATAATTTGTTAATTCATATTTCCGAACAGACGAACGTAAGAACAGACGGAACGAAAGTTCAGTTGCGTTATAGTACAGGCTGAGATAGAATAAAGTCGCGCGGACGAAGTCGCGGGCACAGCTAGTTTATGTAATCAGTATAAGCAACTGCATAATGCATTGATTATGTATATATCAAAGGAACATGTTACAGAAGCCAGCATATAAAGCTACTACCTACATCTGTTAATTTTCTTCAATAGATTTTCAACTTAGTTGCTGAAACTATAGGGTACAAGGTTGATTGAGAAAATTTGTCAGTTTCGGGTGGCTTGAGCTGCTGGCGTTTGTACACACGGCTACACATCAAACTATGCATTTCCAGTTTTAGCTGACCTCGCATTTTATAGGCTTTTCGTACAATCACAAGTCAGCTTATACTGGTTATGTATAGCTTGATGTGTAGACGTGCGTATACATAGAGGGCACTACTAAGATTTTCTTTTTGACTACCTACCTAAAAAGAAATCTAGGACCGCCGCTGATGGTAAATATGTTCTGTGGGCTTGACAAGTAAAGTTTAACCATCTCCAAACCGCAGTCAGCAAACTTGCTGACTGGTTTAGGAAGAATAGAAGTAAATCGCGACAAAAGCCAAGCGGTTCTGTAATCGAAACCGCGATGCAACCCCACCCCTCCGCGACCTATCTCCATGTCCGGCAAACCGACCGAGACAGCCCTCTGGTGTGGAGCCTCACCCAGAAGACTAAAAGAGACTAAGTCTCTTTTAGTAATTAGGTACTAACATAGTTTTTAAGTTCATACTAACAATATAAATGTAAAGCCAATGGATCTGGTTGTCTGAATAAATAAATATAATATTATTATTATTATTGCAACCTTGCGTGCTGCTTACGGTTGCCTACACTCCGTCCTCAATCACATTATTCCCCCCGTCCCTTGCCCGATGTAGGCCAGCCGCGCTGCAACTGAGCCAGTATATTTAGATTCCCGACTGTGATCTCTGAGTTTTTTTCGGCGTTTCTGCTCAGAGATAGTACTAGGAAACGCCGCGGTCATCAAACCAAAAATCATAATTTCGGTCCAGCTGTCCCTTGCTGCTCTCTCCTGTGACGTGCTAAGCCAAGGCTCGTACCCCAAAGGGGCTGCCCTTAGCGTATAGTAGGATAGCTTGTCTCAATCATTTGCCGGAAGTGTATAGTCTATGTATGAGATGCCGTTACCAAAAAAAAAAAACTAGTGAAGTTATGACTGTCAAACAAATTGTCAAAAATGACAATCATAAATTCTATTTACTGAGTGTTTACTATATCCTGCGTTACATCTAATAAAAAAATTAAATTATCAAAAAATATGTATCGTTTTTAAGATAATTAGACAATAAACATTCTAAATTCAAGTTTACTTATTAAAATCCAGTGGAATCAGACATGGTATAAAGGCGTTGGTGTCAATAGCTGCTTATAATTAATTGTGTGATAGTGAGAAACTACATATTGGATGGAAATATATAATTAAAATCAATAACAATGGCATTCTATAGTTGTAACAGATATAGATTAATCGTTTTACTTCTGCTAATGTTGATTATGTGGCAGTTCTTCCGGCTATTGCCCGACAAAAGCGCAACATTAATATCGGAGGTACGTAATCTATCTTTTGCTTGAATATCAATATATCATATTAAGCCTTACTAACCAACCAATAATTTAATCTATTATACATAGCGTCATGGAAATATAGGCGGTTCCAGGTTATCGTATGCAGTTGGTTTGCATATATATTGATTTTCCTTATTTGTGTGAATAGTCATATTCTATTTGTGCAATATATTTTCAATATTTTTGTGCATAATAATGATTATTTTACACAACATCATGCCTGTATTCCCATGAAAGGGTAACCAGAGGTGTCTAATACACCCTTGTTTTGCCAATTATCATAAGTGTCATGTATTAGGGCAAGGAGAGCCTATTGCCAGTCCCTGGGCACACATCCGGACCCCACGCTGCTACTGAGAGTTTTCAAATGGAAAATTCTGATAACACTTCATCTGAACCGGGGATTGAACTCAGTATCCCACACTCAGCAGTCATGTTTGCAACTACTAAGCCAACAAAGCAGTCAGGCGAATCAGATGAGGCAGGTGTTTATTTTATTCAGCATAAATGTCTTATGTTCATACATAAAATCATGCCTTTTAAGGGGTAAGGCAGAAATTAGATCCCACATGCTACAATCCTTATATCAAATTCCTGTTGCTTCTTTGATGCTCATACATAGTCTTTTTCTACATCATTGAATGTTATGTGTACAACTTTTTGTTTTAGATGTTTTAAAGTGAAATCAAGGTTATTAGGTGTAGCCTATCCTTTAGAAGTGTTTTGTGAAAGTATTAAGTCCACTGTACTAATTTCATGAATTAACATTTAATTAAAGTTATTTTCTTTTTTATAGTCTGGCATAGTGGAGTTAGAGGATGACAAGTACAATAAGCATAAACAAGATAAAGTGAAAGTGAGGGTGTACTATGAGGCCCTTTGTCCTGACTCCAAACATTTCTTTGTGAGGCATTTGGCACCTGTAACAGAGAAGCTTTCAGAGTTCCTAGATGTAACTTTAGTACCCTATGGAAAGGCTACAGTAAGTATATGTACTAAATGTTGCTAGTATTTTAACTTCCACAAAATACTAACGCTAAAGATTAGTTACATACTATGAAAATTGATAAACATGACTCGGCTTTTGTAATTTTTGGGGTTTATAATAATATAATATTCCACAACTTTCACATAAAGCCATCTAGTCTCATACTAAGCACAGCTTGTGTTACGAGTACTAGACAACTGATAAACATACTTATATATTTC
>VKGM01011189.1:4473-14718 GCA_007844875.1 Busseola fusca | reverse complement strand
TTTTACAACTTCACATAATTAAAATGTTGAGTTACATAAATAATGTCTTCATCTGACAACACCCGTTAAAATATAGTTTCGTAGCATTCTGAAAAAAATATGTCTTTAATCGATCTTCTGAATACGAATATCTAACTACAGTATTTTTATTTCATCCGTTGTGCCTTTTTCAAACCTCTAAATTGCGCCACTCTAAGGTTTTACCTCGTCTACCGACGTTAATAGTGGTTTGATCCTGCTAGCAGAGTAGCCGTTGGGTCAGCCTCGGGAAGCCTGACACATACGTGTGCACTCGCCCGCCACTCAAGTGTGAGACGAGACTGGTCGACTCACATGTCTTAGGGAAGCCTTGTAAGTTCAGTTAAAATGGGTATCACATTCAAACCACTTTCAAGTTTTCTCAACTTCTCTAAGCGGCTCACAATTATGTTGTATTATAAAACGGTGACTTTACCATGATGATCCGCCGCTCGGTTTGTTTTCTATCCAATAAACATACAGTTCTTATGTTCAATCTCCAAACGGCTGGTTGCCGCTGCCCGTGACCCAAGAACTGGCTTTTTACTTGGCCAGAGGCTTTGCCATACGACGTGCCAACACCGACAGTCTAACTGGGTACAGTCACAGCTTTGAGAATGAATTTTTCGACGCCCTATTTTAGTTTGTTAATAGTTTTAGATACTTAGGTTAGGTTAGGTTATTTTTACTAGCTCACCGGTTAAACGTTGTTATGCCACAAAAAAAGAAACAAATGGATGTTGGCCGATTCGCAGACCTACCCGATATGCACACAAAATTTCATAAAAATCGGTCAAGCCGTTTCGGAGGAGTAAGTAGGTACCACGGAATAGATAAGATAGTTTATCTATTCCGTGGTAGGTACGGTAACTAACATTGTGACACGAGAATTTTATATATACCTATAGTAGATTTAGCAGTTGCTATTTATACAAATTTAATTTGAATTTGACGTAGTAGGTAACTAGATAAGTAAGTAGGTATATCTACCTATTTTACAAAAAAGTAAGCGAGGATACAAAATACATAATGCGTTATAGGTAAATCATTTTCGAATTTAAAGTCTCAAACTTTCAAGTCTTCAGCTTCTTTTATGAAAAGAACAGTAAGATAAAACATGAAATACAATTAGCTCAGGTAATATGTAAATGTAAGCAAACACTGAAACTGAACTGACCGCAAGGTGTACTGTCGTAACCATGCGATGAATATTCGGTATGAAATAAGTAGATAGTATCATAATCAAACAGCCTCATAAGTCGATGCGTGGTCGTTCCCACGGTCTGCGCGCGGATTACACGAAATGCCCTTTTGGTGCTTCGCTCCGACACTGACCTGAGCTTTTTGCGCAAAAAGAATGCTCCGATAAATCACGGGTTCATTGTGAGCCGTCTCTGGATAGCGTTCTCCGATTTATGCTTTGTAACATACCAACTTTTTTGTGGCATCGATCAGAGATCATGTCCAATAAAGGAGGTACCTGCTCAATTTTGACGGTCAAGGTGCCGTACGTCACAATAAAACCTTGCGATAACATCAATGGTGTCGATGTCGTCCGGACAATGCTCAGTTCCGCGTATAATTCTGCAATATCTTACAACGTCATCATGATTTTTATAGAGATATGTAGTGGCATTAGGTTAGTTCTTATAATATTTTCGAAAATCTACCCTCATCCACGCAGTCTGTATCATGTTCTTCATTCTTTAAAGTCTTTTTATGTCGTTATCCGGTCTATATCTTTCATTCATGCTTTCTGAATAAGCCTAATACATAATACCTACACAGCTATCTCACAAAGTACGTCTTCGAGACATACTTAATCAAGATAAATTCTGAATGAAATAAAATACATTCTTACAGCTTACCTGCTGATACCTTCACGATGTTTAATCGTCGAAACCGAATTAACTAGCTTAGATCAATAATTATATCTTACACACATTTCTTCGCTACGGTTACATCTACCTGTAGTGCTATTCTGTAAAAATCTTACCGTGAGAATCAATCGGCTGCTCTGCTTCTTGTTTCATGGGGTTAGATTAGAGGTATAATCCACTTGTATGATCTTGTTACTTGCTTTAAGTGTCTCTAACCTTTTGCTTGTGCCTCCATCCACTGCAGCTGCGAACTACAGTACCGAAAAGAAAACCAGGTGATTTAGTGGTGTTGTGGGTGCCGTTCTCCAATAGGTACTGACCAGCCAAAAGCTGCAACGTCTTTACTCACCATATTGAGTGTCATTGTTAAATTACCTTTGTACAATTGTAGGTACCTACATACTACGTAGATAGTACCGAGTAAGAGCGGCCCGGCTAGCTAAATAATAACAGCCGCACAGTTAGATCGATCAGGTTAAGCTACTCTTGTCGCGGTTGGTCTGTGCATGGGGTACCATCTTTAAATACCGACACTCCTCCGTGTCTCGGAAAGGACGTTAAGCGGTGGGTCCCGGATGTCATTCGTAGATCTTTGACGGTCGTTACGGCTGGTCAAAATCCCGAAAGTCCGACATCAAGTCTTACCAAGGGGTATCGTATTACCCAGTAACAAGGTTTAGGGAGGTCAGATAGGCAGTCACTTCATGTAAAATACTGGTATTCAGCTGAATCCGGTTAGTTTGGAAGCCGAACCCAACATCGATAGTTGGGAAAAGGCTAGCCAGATGATGATGACTACGTAGGTAGTACTGATGTTAACTAACTAATATAAGCGTTAAACCACGAAAATATTCAAATACAATCAACACTAAATGACGCTGAGATTCGTTTTTCTGGACATAAAAAGTGAACGATGCAAAGTTGTGCACAAGATTTATGGATTTCAAATGAGTATCAAACACTGTTATTAAATGTAACAAAAACGTTTAAAACTATGTTCAGTGTGTGTCGTGTTTAACGAGCATGAATATTATGAACATTTCCTTAGTCGGGTAAATTGCGTATAATGAGCGAGGGCGGGGAGAGAGCGGTGCAGGCGCAGGTGCGTCGCGCGTGTGCGCTCGCCTCACTCGGTGTCCCAGCGCCGCGAGTCAGGCAGGACTGGCGACCGACTGGCATTTGTTCGAAACATGCCACCGACGACCAATTATGTCTAATTTCACTAGCGTGTAACTTTCGAGGGATCGCCACCCTCACTTTATAAAACGATATCGAAACCTTCGTAGTGCTCACAGCAGGTAGTTACTTGATCATTATAATCAAATGATATTTCATTTCAACGCTTGGACGGAAATGTTGAGTACTATAGAGTGATATTCCAAAATTACACTATTTATGAATGTACATACAAGGAGAATTCAAACTAATGAAATACGCCGTCGCGTCTGTAAGTTTAAGTCAGAACCATTCCATATGTCAGCTGCATTGCATTATACGAGTTAAAGAGACACCGCCCTTGATACGGATACGCTACGGAGCTGTTACGCCAACGTCAATGAAACACTACGCCACTGCTACGTCCCCGCTACGCCAAGCTACGAAGCTGCTACGTCGGCCGCTACGAAAACGCTACGCATCTGCTACGTCGGCCGCTACGAAAACGCTACGCATCTGCTACGCCTACGCTACAGACACGCTACACGCCTAACCTAGGCAGCGCCAGCGTAGCTTTTCCGTAGTGGAGATGTAGTAGCTACGTTTTCCGAGAAGGTTCAAAAGACAAAATCAAAAATCCTATTTTTAAATTAGGCTGAGAATCAGCATATTTTGAACGTCAAAGCGAGCCCACACAGCTTTTTCTCTCCATTTTCGACATTGATTGTCGCTGCCGAATCTATACAAGCTTTCATAGTGATTTAGACAAAACTGATGACAGTTTTGCCTAAATCACTATGAAAGCTTTGACAGACACAGTGTTCAAACAGTTCCGCTGAGCATACTTTTTCGTAATTATTAGATGGCTTTGATCATATGCCTTTGAAAGGTCCGTCGCTGAGCAATGAGTCACCTAAATATGTCATCATTCTCCTGACCTATTTTTTTTTTGGTAGGTGGGGGAAATCATCAAATGACCTTTCCCGCTCTGGGCGGAAGGGCGTGTCACACTTTTACTGACTAAAACCTACCCATGGTCCTTCATTTGCCTATGCGCCCCAGGGACCCCGGTTATTCTTTCGAACCACCCACGGCCCTGGGGCATTCTCCTGCTCTTATCCCAATTTATTTGGGGTCGGCGGAACATTTCTTTTTCTTCCATACTCTTCTAATAGCTGCCATCTCGACAGTCACCCCCTTTCTAACCATATCATCATTCACACATTCCATCCATCGTTTCTTTGGTCTTCCCCTACTCTTATAGCCATCGATATTCATACTCAAACTTTCCTTGCGACATTTTTTCTTTTTCCTTCGTAACACATGCCCATACCGTGACAACCGATTTCCACACAACTTTTCAGTTAGTACCGGTGACACTTTCAGACTTTCTTTTATGTACATGTTCATTTAATATTCTATTTATTCGTGTAACACCACACATCCCTCTAAGCATTCTCATCTCAGCTGCATGCAGTTGTCTTTCATTCATCCCTTTTGTGACCGTATTCTGATCCATATAGTAGTCACCTAAATGTGTATGTAGCCAATAAGGGAATATTAAAAAAAATATCGTACCCATGTTTAAAATTCAGTAAAGAATATTTACATTTATTATCACAATACTTTATAATTCGTTACATATAGAATCAACTTAAAAATAAATAACATGTACCAAAAACTGAACGAGAACTTTGATTAATAATAATTACCTACAAGTACCTAATGACAAAAATATCAATTACTAACGACTGTATCCATCAGTAAATGAATTATTAGATAACAGAATGTTAATATGTTTAAAATTGCTATTCTATGCGTAGGTACAACTTGTTCTTAGGTATGCTTTAACGATCCCGCAGACTGGTTGACGTGCGTCGCGACGGGTTGACGCGATTCTGGTAGAACAATATTGTTCTACTAGAGCCGCATCGCGACTGTCTGTAGGAGCATTTACGGTACAAACTACTACTGACCTTTAATAATAAAAGTTAGCATTTTAGGCTGGTTTTATAATGGAGCCTAATTACTTATGTTGTAACAAAAGTATTAGTAGACAAGCGTACATTATTTAATGATAAGTTATTTATATCGACTTTTTGCTAATTCTAACATTAATGATGTATTTCTTCATAACTGTTCAAAGCTGGAAATTAACAGGTCAATTGTCTGGTCAGATGTGCCTGAAGGTGCTGTACCTGCGGAACATTTGCTTATTTCTTTGAACATATACATTATAGAGTTTTAAAACATAATCAATAAAGAATGTTTTAGTTACTAATGTCCTCTTTTATTTCAGACGATTTCTGAAATGTTGTTGTTTTGTGCAAAACAAAATTAGATTTACATTATAATAGAAATGCCTAAATTTCCTTACAACTAAATACATAACTAACATTGCATATAACGCCTCAGTTTTTAATCACGACGAGAGAAGACGTCAAAGACGTCTAAAGTAATAAATGCTTGGTATAAGTCGTTCTTTGTAATAAAAAGATGATATAATTTCTTCGTTTAAGTCTACTTTGTGCTGTTTTAACTGAAATGGTTGTATGTATTACATGTCTTCACACGACGCACATTGTATCTAATATCAATTTGATTTTAGATAACATCGTCTTTGCGTTTATAGAGGTAGTTAATAAAGATGTAACACTTCTTTAAATGGGCTTACAAAAACTTTTGTAAACAAGTTGATAATTTCATAGGTTTAGGTAGAAGTGAATCTGGCAGTTAGGTAGGGTAAAACCGTTAGAGATGTCCGTACGGGAGAGATGGCCAGTCGAAATAATTTCCAGTAATACCCTCTAGATAGGGTTGTATTACGATCAGTTAGCTTCGTGCAGTGCTCGAAAGTAACAGGCGATCAAAATATTGCGTAAAAATTAATAAAAAGTAAGTGCGTACCCACACTGCTCGTTATGCTCCCACAACCCAGGCTACCAAACAGCTGAACGCTCTAATTGCACAGGAGTCTGAAGTTGATATTTTTATTTATAGCAGCAAATCTATGCTAAATAAATGTTTGTTTAAAGTTTTTTAGTTAAATGTTTTGTTGTTGTGCGCGCTTTGGTGTATATTGTAAGTGCAGCAAGCAATCGTTATATAAATAAATAATAGTGTTGCCAATGATATTTCAGTGAATATCACTGCGTGTTGCTAAAATTTTATACATACATAGAAAAAGGAGAGATGGCCATATGCACTCGGCCATACTAGATCGGGTTGATTTTCTTATATTTAACGGTATGTTTATTTTTTTTTATTACAGATGATATGTGATATTTCGAATGAAGATAACATAGAGAATGAAATAGATGACTAAGAAAGATGCGGCGACAATTATTATAGAAACGTCTTGTTGAAGATTGGCTTCAATGCTTAATTTGTGCACTGTGGGTACACAAAAATTGTACAGAATTGTAGGATATGTGTTCTAAATGTGGACAAAAGAAGAAAAATGATCTCAAGCAAGTAAAAATTAGTGGAAAAGGTAAGGAAAGAGGCAAATCTAGCACTAGCCATCTATCTCATACTACTATGGCCTTTACGTTTTTTTTAAATACATTTTATGTGTAGTTTATTGAAGACTGTTTATTGATGATTACTTTAAAAATAAAAGTTTAATTATAACATAAATATTTTTCATTTTATTAATCTTCAACAAATCTATATGGCCATCTCTAACGGTTTTACCCTATACCGAAACTTTTTAGGGGTTATATCAAATACATCACACATCCACTATGGCTGATTGTAGCCATTTTATACCGACGACTTATCGGACACCACATAACTTTCACTATTTAGCTCGTCAATCATTTCCAACTACGTTGCACCTCTCCAGACGTATGATAGATGAAACGCATCGTGTTTGTAACGCAAACTTTTCGTCGTACAACCGTGTTGATTATTAATTCCGAAATACGTAATATCTTGCATACGTCTCGAGGTATTTATAGTTCATTTCACCAATGAATGGTGATGTTGTAGTGGTTATGTGTATCTACGAGATGAGCGCGCCCTGCGAGTGCGGCTTGATGTGGCCTGGGTGTGGCGGGTGCGGGTGCGCCGGGTGCGCGGCGTGTGGCGCCTGGCGCGGCTGGTGACAGCGCTGGTGCACGTGCGCGTGCGCGCGCAGCTCCTCGCCGTGCTCGCGGTACGCGCGCTGTTTGTCCTCGAAGTCGCGCAGGCGCTGGTTGTATCGCTCGATCTGGTCCCGCAGCGCCGCGTCCTCGATAGCTGCTCGCTCCTCGTCCAACTCCAAACAGCCGACACCGTCAAGCCGCTCCAAGTCAATCCAGCCCCGCCACCTCACGCACACGCCGTTCATTATAAATCGGGATACGATGTGGGCCTGTTGACAAAAAGCTACTTTTAAAATGTTGCACAAAAAATATAAACAAAAACTGCCACACTGTTGGTGGCAAAAGTTGAAATGAATTTATCAGTCACATCTGGCTCGGAAGTGATCCTTAAAAAAATGGACAGGTAGATGTGTCCTTCCTTCGACCGCTCTTTAACAAATCTTAGGAATTGCGTTGATAGATTTAGGTACATTTTGTTGACTACGACTACTCATTATTCCAGCTGTAGAACCCAAAGAGAATTGGTAGAACCACATCAACTGAGAATGAATTTGTGTTACTTACTTATAATTTTAAATTTATTTTAAACATTAAAGCAGGTAATTGCAAGTTTTAGTAACAAAGCAGAAGGACAACACGACAGAAGGTAGACGTGTGGATCCAGATCGCGTGCTGCCTTTGTTCCGGCTGCCGCATCCGCTTCCAACAAACCTTTAATTGTGCCACACATTCGCCCAGCGTGCAATTTAACTAATAATAAGTTCTCTTTAGGTTTAAACTTGTGATACTGAAAACCGATGCCTGCCGTATGTTTATAGTATATATATATAATTATATATATATATATATAATTAAAATAATCCGTTGTTACATGCAGAAAATGTAATTTTGGTATAAAACTATATGTTCAATGTTATTTTGAACGAAAATTTAAAAAAGCCTTGCTATTCTCTTTTGACTAATATCGAGATAAGTCAGGATCACGTAGGGATAATGAGAAGGGGCGCAGTGACGTCGCGCGGCGGCCATGTTGGCGAGGCGGGCGCGGCGTCGGGACGCCTACCAATCGCGACGCTTTTCTGCTATCGATTTTTCGGAAAATGCTTTTCTCCCTTTCCCGAGGGAGAAAAGCACTAATGCCATTTTATTTATAAAGGAGTCCCCCTTCAGTCAAGTGCATGGGGTTTATAGAAGGCGGTGGTGTGATAGACAGATTATCCCCTGGGAGAGTAATTCGAAGAGATTCGTAAAATAGAACATCAGCCGTGTTAGTTACATAATAGAAATATCATTTTAATTACGTATTAACCTAATTATATTGTTGATACTTTACTAAAACTCTTTGGTTTGGTTGAATTGCATATTGTAGTGTCAGTAACTAGATTTATCACGTAGTTTACAATGTCACGATATCTATAAATCAAATTGGGATTCACCAATCATTTTAGATATATTAAATTGAATACGAAGTCTACGAGTAGTTTGAAGTGCGCTATAATAAAACATCGTTACATGACGAGGGCTCGAGCACACTCGAGCGCTTTGTTAAATGAGCCGAGTGTAAATAAATATAAGTATTCATACAGCGGCGCAGCAGGCGGGCTCCACTTTAGGGGGCTACATTCAATAAGTCTGGCACCGAATGTGCTCATCTATAATATAAGAGATTTAGGCATTATACATACACAAAAATGAATGCAAAGAACGTGCTGAAAGATTAATGTATACTGGCAGATCGACGACGCTCTGCTGTAAATAATAGGTGTGATTTTTAACGGTTTTAAATCGATTTCCATTACTTATCCAAAGAAGGAACTGTCCTTTGTATCTGATATCTTTGTATCATAGTCTAGAATAGCATAGTGATAATCTAGTAGTTTTATAAAATCTAAGTATAGCAAAACTGGAGAATGTACCTAGTATTTTTTATCCAAGATATAAATTAACAATACCTTTGGCAAATGAAAACACAACTTCATCAAATCATCACAAACGTTTTTTCCGACTTGTGAGCATTAGTTTTAAATCAAGAATTCCAGAAGTCATGAGAATTCTACCCATACCTACAATATGTGGTCATTTTAAGTTACATTTTAAGCTAGTTTCATTTCGCCGCAGGAGACGTCCTGGTCGTCGGGAGATGGCACCAAACTCCTGGCCACCGTAGGCGCGGGCCTGCGGGCGGCGAGCAATGGATAGCTCGCCGCCCGGTAAGGACCAGGCCCAGGTGGACGGCGCGTCGTGTTTCGCGCGCGCCTTAAAGAGATGCAGTCAGCATAGCGTGGGGTCCATAAGGACCGATGCCTGCCCCAGGGCCGTGGAGCGTATCAAAGAGTAACCGGGATCCCTGGGGCGCATAGGCAGGTGAAGGAACATGTGTGGGTTTTAGTCAGTAAAAGTCTGACACGCCCTTTCGCTCCGCCCAGAGCGGGAGAGGTCATTTGATGATTTCCCACCCACCAAAAACTTCCTCATTATTTCACACATTTTCATATATTAAGAGATATATTTGTGCAGATGTACCTAAGTCTATTATTATTTTACTGGACAGAATGAGTGCAGTTTTCAGAGTGTGAAGTAGCCACTGAGATGAGTAACTGTCTGAGAGGAAAATACAATTTTCTGCTAAACTCTAATATGGGTTAAGGCATTTATTTTTCAAAAACAAAGTACAATTATTCACTTAGAATGAGAAACATTGGTTGCGTACATATAATACACGTTCCTTAGAACGAGTATCGGAACGGTATGTTTAAAGTTAGACGTGGGTAGGAACAATATTTTTAGTTATTAGCTTATCGTCGTGTTCAATGATATTATAAGTAAAAATGTGCACTTATAATATCATTGGTCGTGTTAGTAAAAATAACTGTTCTAAAAGAGATCGAGTTTATAAGCTATTTTTTTTTAAATTTTTGTAGTGAAACTTCTTTACGCACGCTTGACTTGGGGATTAAGCTGGCGAACACTTTACGAAAAGTGTGATCAGGCGAGGCGAACGGGAATTGAGTGGGGGATATAAGCAAGAGACAGCAGTGCGCGCGTACATTTTCTTTCTCTTTTCCTCTCATAAAGAAAGAAGTTTCACTTCAGTCGTGAGGTCA
>VKGM01011185.1:3790-36032 GCA_007844875.1 Busseola fusca | reverse complement strand
GTATATATCTTTTATCATCATTTCTATTCATTACCAGTTTATTTACTTGTTGCGAATATAAAACATGTTTAATTGACCTAATCATATTCATCTTACATGATCTACTTTTATCATCAAATAATGATTTGTTGTAATGCCGCATTTCAAGCCTGTTAGTAACTGAGTTCGAAATACCTTTCGCTTTTTTTATTTCAGTTTCAGAAGCCGATAAACAATAAAGTTTTGCTCTTAACCCAGTAAATTCGTTGATCACGTCTCCACCTAGTTCATCTTTAAATAGACCGGGTACTTTTGCATTTACCCGGGGCATTAAATATGGGTTGTCTAAATCAAAATTACTTGTGTCAAAATCCTCTAAATTATTTTTAATATCACGGTAAATATCTTCGGTGTAAAATAAATAAAGAAGACTGTCGGTGTCTGTGTAGCATAGCCTGGCATTATTCATATATTTATTTTTAATATTATAATGAAATTGATAAAGGTGTAACTTAGCATATTCTAAAACAGTAAAACCTATATAAATTGGTCTGTCTAAAAAAATTTGCTCGGGGTTTAATTGCACAGCTGCAAAGTTTTCCGAAAAAATAGAAACACATTTTAAATTAGGTTTGCAAATTAGCTTTTCAGCACATAGTTGCTTATTTGTTACATTTTCTTTGTCTATCCATTTTGTAACAAGTTTAATATCTACCTGTTTACGTTTGTTTTCTATCGTTTTACCGAAAATTGAATTATTTAAAAGCTTGAAAAAGTCTTTCTCAAATGTAGTGGTGGATGCTTGACGAAGGGTAGTATTTAAATCAATATATTTTTTTAAATATTCTTCCTGTCGGAAAGTAAGAATTCGGTGAATTTTTCTTAGCACTAACCCGTATTTTAAACACTCTTTTAAATGAATATAATGGATCACATAATGAAATTTATCATATAAATTTGCTATAAGTTTAGCTGTCTTTCCTCCAGGGGGTATGAATTTCTCTGGAGCAAAAGGCAAATCACTATGTAAATCATGCACTGATTCAGGATATTCGAGATCTACCTCTAAAATGAAGCCATATTCGCTATCATCAGAAACACCCATTAAATCGAAACAGTTAATTTCCTCTTGTTTTAAAAGTCTGAATTCTGACATTGGGATCTTTTTTGTCATTGCATATCCGTATAAATTGTTGCAATCGAGATAAAGTAGATAGCTAGTCGGTTCTAGGTCGTTGTATTCTGTGAGATAGGGATTATTTGCTTTTGCATGGCGTAATGAACACTGAGCCAGACCACCACGTATGCCCTTTTCTAACATTTGATATATTTCTAGGTCATCAATCAAGTCTAGTTCTACACGTGTATAAAGCAGCATAGCATCCCAGCTTAGACTAGGTGCTGTTACATAGTACACAGGGTCTAACTTATAATATTTTAAGCTTACTTTACGGAATTTTTCAAATATATCGCACAGTAATAAAACATCACATTTTAAATATAAATCGGTATACTCTCCAATTGTGGTCATATTAAATGCATTCCACACAGTTTTCGCGTGCTCATACTCTTTATCGCTTATGTGTTCCATTTTCAAAGAGTTATAAAAGTATTTTTTTCGAGGGAGTGTTGTCTCTTCGTACTTACCCCAGGTACTAATATAATCATAAGGATAAATACCTTTCTTTTTTAACAAGTTTATGTTTTCATCATTACATTCTGCTGATAGGTGAATAAAGTCGTGATCTGATAAACTTTTACTTAGTGAATTTAAACTTGAGCTTAAGAATTGAAACGAATCTATGAATTTTATTTGAATAGAACGTTCTCCATTCTCGTAGTCTATATATTTGGTAATAGTTAAATACTTTTCTTTAGTTTTAGGTATAATTTTTATATAACCTCTATGTCTAACTAATTCCTGTATGAAAAGATGGGAGTCGTAATTCGATAAATTATGAAATAATACTGGTATGAATGGACATACTCTAAACATCAAGTTACATTGAACATGTGCAGGTCCTCTATACTTCCCTGTCACATGATCGTGGTCACGTACCTTATCATGAAATAATAACTGATCACAGATATGACAAATATTAGCATTTTTATAACTGATTTGCTCTTTTTTTGTTAAAGGTATCATTGATTTTGGTGTCGATAATATTTTATTTATTTTCTTCACATCTTCTATTAATCTAGTAACAAATACTTCAACACAGTCAGTACCTCTATATGATACATATTTATTTTGACTTGGATCGTGTGAACAACATATATAGTATCCAAAACATGAGGGCTGATGTTTTTTAAAATTGTAGGTTTTTTCTGATTTTGTTTCGAAACAGCTCTGCAATAGGCTTTCAAAATCTGCATATATGACATAATTAATTTTTTGTTTTCTTTCAAAATTCTTAAAACTGAGTTTACTATTCTTTTCAGGCAAAATTGATACCATTTTAGAGCAGTTATGAGATCTATACTTATTTTCACTAGTATAGAATTGTAAACATGATTCACACAGCAAAAAAATACTGTTATTACTGGTCACTTGTCGTCTTACTAATCGTACCAGATTTTTAATGAGACAATAATGACTTAATCCTTTTCTTTCTAAATATAGCAAATTAACATGTGACGATTTTCTGTTATTTGTTAAATACAGAGGTCCAGTTACGTTTTCACTCTTATTATCTAGTCCATAAATATTAATACTTATATCATTGTTTATTTCAAATAATTTTATATCTTGATATGTGACAGGAAAAGACATTCCATCAATATTTAATACAGAACTGTAGTGTGGGTACGAATAAGTCCTGCATACGTTCATCTTAGCAGGAAACAATGCAGCTACCACACTCCATAAAAAGCAATGATTGTCATTATTTTGTATATTAATACAACTTTTAGAATTCTTAATTTTTTTTGGCAGATCTAAATAAGTGCCACCTCTCATTGGACAATATTTATTCACATTTATTTCTAGATGACTTACGGAATGATAAGACCATCCGGAGTCTTTATGCTCGAATTCTGACATTTTACATTTTAACAGTTCGGTTACTTTCAAATACATATCATCAATATCTGTGTTATTACAAATAATTTCATATTTTGTATTGAATGACTTAAGTTGTTGCTCACACGTTTTTGGTAAGACAAAGTGAGCGAATAATTCGAAATTAATCTTGAGACAAGTATTTTTCATTAAAGATATATGTATAAGTTTCAGGATATCATTTTTATTCTGACACAAGAATGCCTCCGGTGTGAGATATTCAGCATCTTGTGCAGGATTTAAACGATATGTAATGATTCTGTTTTTGAAAGCACTTGCGATTATGCAAATATTTTCAAATTCGCTTTGCAATAAACTATTAGACTTGTGAATATTGGTTCTCAAATGATATTTGAATTGATTAATCGGTAATTTAATCAGACATTTTTGACATTCAATATACTCTGGATTATTTCTATATTGCATTCGCTGAGTAGACGGGGTTTGTACTGTAAATGAAACAATAAGATTTTATGGTTACATTTATGCATATATTTTCATTTGTCACCCTTATGAATATTTTATGTACGCAAATACTCGTTAACTATTATATTAGATACTATAATTAAAGTGATTAATTAAATGATTATTATAATGATTAAAAACAAGTAAGGAGTGAGTATTATAACATAATTGAGAGACATAACTAAAAATAACTGCTCACATAATCTATTGGACAGTGCTTGAAATCTTTATGAGTTTCTTTTAAAAAGTCTTTTAAATGATTCCATGCCGGTGTGTCATCATTAATACGATTTTTTACGGTTACGATTGCTTGCCTCCATCGATTTATAGGCGCGACACGCTCTATCTCCCGGTGATCGTATATCTTTAATTCTACATAAAATTTACCCTTTTTGCTTTCATTAATCTGTTTACTTATACCATTGGCTACTCTACGGTTATAATATGAATATAATGGTAGAATTTTTTTACCCGAGGTTTTTGCAAAAGTCTCCTCTTCTCGGTCGTCATCGCTGTCGGTCCCGAATAGATCATGCGATGTGGGTCTCAAGCTGGCGCTGATAGGTGCGATCGTAGTCTTATTTTTCTTCTTCTTCTTAATCTCGGTGTTCGACGATTCTCCCTCCGCAGACCTCTTAGCGATGAGCGACGAAGACGACGCCTTAGAGTCCTTTGGTTTCTTCAACTGCTGCTGATATTCAGCTTCATCATCGGAAGAGAAAAGGTTGCTAGCTGTTTGTTTCGACCTGCAACAATATACGTATTTAAGTATTAGACAACAAAGAAAACATTGTCACACACTTTAGTTCAGAGTTGGATGAAGTTGATTTAATTGAATGAATAGATTAAATGCACAAGAAAAGGTAGATTAATATCTGGCTGAAATAGATTAAATAATTGTGAATAATTTGGGGATGATGAAAAAATGGAATGATTGAATTGAGTAATAAATGCAATGATTGAATAGATGAAAAGATTGAATAGATGAAATGATTGAATGGACGAAAAGTTTGAATAGATGAAATGATTGAATGGATGAAATTATTCATCAGAGGATTGAGCAAAAAAAAAAAAAAAAACTTACATTTCAAAGCCTGACTTGTGTTCTTTACTTGATGTAGAAATTCAGGAGCACCGAGCACTTCCAGTGGTGGTTTGGTAGCGAACTGATACCCTCAACCCGTTTATATAGGCATACGAAATCACGTCACGCATTACCAAATTTGTAAAAATGCATACAAGCAAAAATAAGTTCATCACAAAATTTGCAAGCACAACATTTTTACATTGACATAAATCTTAGACGAGCGTTATAACCGCAGCGTTTTAAACGTTTAATTCATGAAGCATGTCTCCCGGTACCGCTAAAATAGATTATCTATCCTATTTAAATTTGTATAGTATTATGTTTATATTGAACTAGCTGTTGCCCATGGCTTCGCCCTCGAGGAGGTCGAAATTAATCCTCAGGAAATATAGTACCGAGATGTCCTGCCCATGTACCTACCTCCATACCAAAATTCATCAAATTCTCTCCATCCGTTTAGGCGTGAAAGCGTAACAGACATACAGACAGAGTAACTTCCGGATTTAAAATATTAGTTAAGATATAATGTCTTAGAGGGACAAACGCTGCGGTGATAACGCTCGTCTGTAGCTTGCAATGCATTTTTGTATACGTGTCACAAATTCCTAGCCATATAGGGAGCTGTAAGTTTGTTATTTTATTACATACATAAAACGAATTTAAATTGAACCTTAATGACAAAAAAAAAATGGATCAGTCGCCTATATAACCCAAACCAAGATACAAAAAAAAATATTCGAGTGGTCGGGCTTGCTCTACAATGTCGGTAAGTAAATATTTTATTAGAAAGTATTTTAATGATTATTGATAAAACTGTTAGTAATGTATATTTTAAATATTTTTTAATATTTTCACAATCTATTATATCGATTAGATCTATTCTATCTATTCTAGGATAGTAAAACATTGTCTTCATCAATTTGTAATTTATTCTTATACTCGTAATTTGTCTTACTCTTATTTCTTTGTTTCAGATGTCCAGCGATATTTTCCCTACTAATTCTTCATACTCACCGATTCCTGCAGATGAAACCCTACGTCAAAAAGTAGTCAACTATTTAGAGAGAGAAAGACCATTTGAACCATTCCGGTTTGATGACACGCCACCATGCAGCAACACTGCCCAGAGTAACAATAATAAAAGACGAAGAAATAACATTGTATACTCATATATACAGAAACCATCAACGGGTCATCGCAGTAAAATAATACGAATACAAGTTTTTGACGCTGAAGAATTCCCAAATTCGCTATGTGATTGTAGTGCCAATATTTGTCTCCAACATGTTGTGGGGAATGAATTTAATGACGATATCTATAAATGTGTTAAGGATATTGTAAACAAATTGCATAAAAAGATGTGAATAAACTAACAATTACATTCCAGTTCTTTTATTTCTATCACTTCTATTATAAAAGTCACCTACCTGCACATCATAGGTACACATACTTACATTTCGCAAACAAAACTATCTTACACTTTGCATACACCAGTAAACCTTATAATATAAACGTAAATTAAGAATAGATGATTTTGAATACAACATTAGTTTTAAATAAAAGTTTCTTTACTAAAACACTAGTTTTGAATAAATGATACTGAATGCAAGCTTCTTTTTTAATACAGTATTCTAAATGCAGCACTCATTTTGAATAGAGTATTCTGAATACAACATTATTTTGAATAGAAGGTTAGAATACTCATTTTGAATAGATCATTTATTTGAATAGACGATTCTGAATAGAACACTCATTTCGAATAGATGATTCTGAATAGAACACTCATTGTGAATAGAGGGTTAAAACACTCATTTTGAATAGACGATTCTGAATAGAACACTCATTTTGAATAGATGATTGGGGGACCTGGATCTCTATTGATCCAGGTCCCCCAATCCCTACCTACTTATTGGTTAAGGTTTACACTTCTCCGCTTCACTTCGCCACGTTCCAAAAGATAGGTAGATTCTTAAGAGGCGGTCTAAACTTAAAGAATTCCAATAAACTCCGCAACCCACCCCGTGCCGCCATTATTCATGGTGGTTACAAACACTATCTTCACAAAGTTATCCTCACTCGTGTAGTCGGCAGGTACGTCCTCACAGAACGTTCGCACTACTACACCCTTACTGTCCACCAGCTGAACATAATTCTGCTCGCAAGTAATACCCAAGTCGAACGTGGGAAAATGTAGCAATAACCGTGTTCCTAAGGGAGTCTCAAGCTCCCACTCGCAGCTCGATACCCGCCTGTAAACGTTCGGATACATGGGACTGGTGACTTTACCCACCACGCTTTGCAGTTTTCCACCACACCCATGACCTTTATCGGATATTACGTAAACCAAATCAAACGTGACACGATCACCAGCATGCTCATGATTGTGCAACAACAAATATCTACCAGCGGAGAAGACAGGGTTTTTACTCATATATTCTGAGTAAATTTTGTTAAGACTTGGCGCACTAGCGTTATTTCCGTCAAAGATTTCAAGATAACATTCTTCGTTCCAGTAACTTCGGGCGGCCTTCAAAAAATACACAGATATCGTATAGTTAACTGGAGCAGTGATCAGCGTGTAACAGTTATGGAAACGGTTACTATCAAAGTTAGATGCATACATCGCCAGAATTCGTCCGTGAGGCTCCGTATAATTTCTCCCACAAAATCCTATGAACACTGCTTCTATTTCCATACCTCTATATGCATTAGAATCTGAGTCTGCTGATGTGATCAAGTTAATAGACGTAATTCCATAAACATAAAAGTCCGTTGGTTCCTTACGCCCGCATAGCTCAAACCGATCGGGCAAGCGCAAAGTACTGTCGTAAAACGAATCACGGATAAAGAAGTCATGAGACCATCGGTTGAATACAAAATCTTTTCCGAGCGAAGTATTTTGAAGGCCTGGATTACTGGATATTAGCAACTTGTCTCTGTTGCAGCGCTTTACGCCTGTACTGTCAGTGACAGGGGGCTGTATGTCTAAATCTTTAACAGTGATACGTAGTAAAATATATGGAGACGCACTAACATCCAAGTGATATACGCAATGAAGCCCCCGAGGGATGGAGCCTGCTTCATAACCGGGAGATTTTATGCGCTGTGGCGAATTGCTCACTGAAATGACGGAAGTCCCACATACTGCCGGCTGAGCTGTTAATGTGGACACGAAGCCTTGACTGCCTATTTCGCCATCCGTGGACAACCTGACGCTCATCACATTTCCAGATGATATCAATTGCGGTGGGAGGCTGTGACCACAATAGGTTCCTATTATTAAGGCATTAGGATTTAAGCCATCCTTTATTTCCACTAAGTCGCAATCGCATTTACTGTACCCTATAGCAGTTTGGTTGACATTCTGGCAAGGAGCTACGTGGAACGAGGTGAATTCAATTTTTATAATAGTGTCAGGTGGTGATATTATTGACCAATGACAATCTAAGAACTCTTCGTATACAGTATGACCCATGAAAGGAGATTTCAGGGTTTGAGATGACGTGGTTGTTAAATTAATAAGTCCACCACATTTGGCTGCTTCAGAATAGCTAAAGTAAACTTGAACTTTGAAGCCTTTTACAAACTGTCGAAAAAGGTTTACACTTGTATCTGATACAAACTGTAACAACGCTGTGGGCCCTTTGCTTCTAAGTGTTGTCGTAGAGTTGATATTACCACACATTAGCGCTAAACGCTTGTCATTATCAATTTTGAGTCCATCGTAAAATGCGATATAATCATTATAACAATCTGATTGGCTTTGTAAGTCAATATAAAGAAATTTAAGTATAACTGCTTTAGTAGGTGGTGCTTCAATGAACCACGTGCAGTTCATATTTGTTTCGTAATATTCAGAAAGCGATGATGTTAGAACAGCACTATCGTTGACTCTGCCTCCACATGAATAAATAAAATACGCAATTCGAAATCCTCTCCTCTGTATATATCTATCACTATTAAATGTCAATGATACTGTTTCAAACTGAGTTGTGACAGGAGGAATTTCACCACCGCAGTAAACTTCATATAGATAGTTATAATTTGACTGGGCTGATACTGTTAAATTATCAAACACACAGTCAGGAGTTGAGCCTTCTAGTTCAAAATCAAGGAACTTTAGTACAACATTGTTGTTTGGAGCAGATATTTCATAATGGCAGTGCATACGCGGTCGGTAAAAATATGGAAAACCTGGACTATATAAAAATTGTTCTTTAAGAGTTGCAACATAATTTCCACCGCATATAGAATCCCATTCAGCTTTGAATCCATCTAGATTTTTATCAGCATCTGTGCGTAAGACAACTTTCATGCGATTAAAAGTAGAATTATATATAGGTGGTACGTTTCGTCCACATACCCTTGCTATCTCCGTGTAAACGTCGTCTTTCCAGTCATAAATTATAACAGCGTCTTTGGTGCAATTAGTTGTGTCCTCAACAGAAAATCTTTCAATAAATTTAAGAGATACTCTGTAGCCTAAATCAGCCTTGATTTCCCAGGAGCATTCCTGGTTAGGTAAATAAGTTTTAGGATAATTTGGTGATACAAATGTGTTTTGATATGAACCAAGTAATCCGCCACATTGGCCAGTAGCAGCTCTTACCATAAGTTTTATATTTGTATTGTTTTTCACATTCGAGTGATACTGAATGTACATGTTACTGAAATGCGTAACTAATGGGCTATCTAGAAATGTTTGTTTACAATAATCACCAATTCCAGGTGCGTTTTGTCTTGTGCTTGAACTTATTTTCAAATACTCCTCATCACAACTTAATGTGAAATGCCCTTCCATTTTAATTTCAACTCTATTAGTAGGGGCAGTAAGAATCCAGGCACAATCTATGGTATCATTATAGTAATCAGGTAAGTTTAAAATATTTACAGGATTTTCTCCTATTTGAATAACACCGCCACATGGTTGAGGTTTCCATTCTAAATGGAAGTAAAACGAACTCAATTTATTTTTTGTTGCTCTAATATCAATTATTGGTGAAGGAATTCTGTATGACACATCAGTGTTTCCGCAAATATCCACAGAAAACTTATTTTTCATAGCTGACCTAATAAGGACTTGGGGATCAGAAAATTTACAACGTGTTCTGGTTGTTGACGAATTTACTTTGGCCGTTAAAAATATAGAATTATAAGTAAGATTTGCTGTAAGAGCATTATAATCATTGTTTGTGATTGTATTACTATTATAATGCCACACACAAGTATAAGATCGGTTTAACTCCGGCGAATCGAGAACCTGGTTCATATCAGATAGATCTCCGCCGCATAGTGCTTGTTCGTCTGAGCTAAACCTAGCTTTGAAGCGGTGCGAAGGAAATGTGTGGTTGAGCAAAACATAAAGTCCCAATTTATTTCCAGAAGACTCAAAAACCTTTGTCCCTGGAATATAATCGACGCTAGGAATTGCTTGTATAGCGGTATAAAAGTCGACGTCATTAAAAATACCTATTCTGTGCCTTTCTGCGTCCATGTCTATAAGTTCCAAACGCACTCTTCGAGATTTATTTGGTACTATTACTAGCCATTGGCAGAACCTTGATTTTGTTTCTTGAGGATAACTTGGAGATGTTAAGTAACCGTCTGAAGCCGTTATTACACCACCACAAATAGGTCGGGAAGAATTAAAACTGATTCGGAATCCTCTTTTGTCCGATATTTGATCCCATGTATCCGGCTTACCGATATAAAGTTTGATACTAAACTCGTTTCTTGAAGTTTCAATCGGCTCAAGGAAGTCAGCATCATCATTACATAAGCTTTTTAGTACGGTGATAGTGTTATTAACAAGCACAGTTTCTTCTATAGTTATTTTGGTCCCACAAGATAACTCAGATTGAGGTAACTCAATGTCATCGGGTTTTATTCGAAAAATATGTCTCGGAGGTCCTATAATGTGCCACTCACAAACTGTTCCGTAAGGAAGCATTTGCATATGTGGGTACCCAGGCGATGTCAGTTCACCGGCATCGGTGACAATGGTTCCACCACACGTATCGATGGACACGTTGGCTTTGAATCCATTTCGTGGCTCTGTCAACTGAGTTATGTATTTAATATACATTGTATTTCCAGTACTCTTAATGGTTCCAGGTCTATCATTACCACAAAATTCGCCATGTAGAGGAGAATATTTCGAAGATCCAAATCGTATTTCGACAGCTTCAGTTCCGCAGTCATCTACATGATCCAAGTCAAATCTATCAATAAAATCTATTCTAATAATTTCTCCAGGTGGACCGGTAAAGACCCACTCACATTCTGAAAATGGAACTGGCACTGATGGATAGTTTGGTGAACTTATTATTTCCCAATTGTGGTCAGAAGTAAGAGATGAAGTTGAGCCACATTCATAATTGTTCTCTTCGTAATGAACCACAAAACTTTGATGTGTGTATGATTGCTTTGCAATGAAACTAATAAATAAAGCATTACTTGAAGTAGTTATATCGGCTTTATTTTCGTGATCGTAACCGCAATACTTTCCACTTGCCAAAAGGGGTGCTTCCTCGGAATCGCCATTCCGTAAAACAACGTATGTTGTGCAATCATCATTTTTATTTGAAATATTAAAATGATTGAATTGTAATTTGATAGTCCTGCCGGGACGCACTTTGATGACCCAGTTGCATTTCAATCTGGACCAGTCCGTTAGATCCCACCAAGTCGGACCGACTTCACCGGACAAACCAGTCACGAGTCCTCCGCAATTAGACTTGACTCGAGCAAGAAATCCATTTTTAGTAACGAATGAATCTGTTTTGAATTTAATTTTCATGTAAGTAGTTGCATTAAAGCCTATTTTGGATGATTCTGTAGTACATATATTTTCACTGACAGGCTTCCAATTTCCAGGGATGTCAGAGGAATAAATAGAAACTGAATCTGAAAAGCAACCGTTGGTACTTTCGATATTAAAATCTGAGAATTGTAAACTTAAATGTCTTCCCACTTCTGATTTGTATACCCATTCACAATTTAAATTATCTGAATATTCCTTTGGATAATTTGGTGACATGAAAGAAATCGTACGGTTTCCTGCCGAAACTACGACGGTCTCATTCGAACCACAGTTTATTACATCTCCAGTTTCAGGTTCAGAATTTCTAGAAGTTTTTGTCCAACTAATATGAAACATAGAACCCATATTTGATTCATCCGTTGTGAGGGTTATGTAAACTACACTGGAAGAGCTCAGAATGACTTTTTCTTCAACCAGTACACCATTAAGTTCTTCTAAAATTGGAGCAGTTGAATCATATCCATCATAAATAGTCAATTTATTATAGTTCACCTCGCTGTGTGAATAAATTTCCAATACATCAAGTGTAATGGATATAGAATCTGAATCGGTTACGAACACACGCCAACTATATTCGCCAGAGCCTAAATATCGAGTGGGGTATAATGGTGAAGACACCTCGCCACTGTCACTCGTAATATCATTTTCTCTTTGAAATCCATAATGCAAAAGAAAACCTCGACCACTGATTTTGGAGTTACTGTGGAACTTAACATATATTTGTGATGCTGTGCTATGGTTGCTAGGAGTTTCACTACTACAATATACACCCAATAGCCGACCTGCACCGTTATTTTCGCGAACTTCTACGTAGTCGTCGTTACATCCTTCAGAGAATTCTAAGTCAAATAGCTCGAATTGGACATATGCAGTGTTTCCAGGGGATGATTTTAGTACCCATTCACAATCTGTGTTGACAGGATACGGGCCAGGGTAGTTTGGAGACGCAATGGTTCCTTCTTCTGAAGTTAACGTACCTCCGCAAGCGTTACTAAGTGGTGAATAATGAGCTGCGAACATTCCAGTAGTTCTACCGGTGTAACTGCCGAACTCTACCGTCAAGGCACTGCCGCGGCTGACAATCATAGGGGGAACTTTGCGGCCACAGTATTCCCCGATTAGCGGAGCATTACTGTCATCTCCGTCGAGAACTCGTAAGAAAGAGGAGGGACATGATCGATTTGTGACTACATTACTGTCTTTGGGCAACGACAATAGAGTTAATGTTAAATATATTTTTTGATCGGGCGAATCAGCAAGAATGGTCCAAATACAGCTCTTGTTGGTATGTTGAACAAAGTTGTCGCTCTGTATGATACCCTCATGTGCAGCACTTATAAGAGCACCACACGTAACAGTAAAGTTAGCTTTGAAACCTTTGGCCGTTCCATAATGATCGGTTTTGAATTGCACAACTATGCTATTGTATTTACTAACAAATTGTGTTTGATTTGAATTGGGACATATACGGTAGGTGTAATTTGAAGAAGGTCTATAGTTCTTATCATAGTCGTAGATTTGAATCGAGTCTCCACAGACACGTTCCCCATCATCGAATTCAAAAACAGAATAAAGATCAAGATCCATAAAGTTAAGTTCAATACGATGATGTGCGGGAACAGAAATATACCAAAAACAATCTAAATTATTGTCGTAATTCTTCGGGTAGTTCTTAGAGTATATGAACCCAGATTTGGAATTTATAGCACCTCCACATTTGGAATTGGCAGATTGAAATTGTGACGAGAAGTGAACATCCCTGAGCGTTGACCGTTTGGACAAACGCACTAACATGAAATTGCTATCAGATTGCACAGACACTGGTTGTCGTTGGCAGATTTTTGTTAGTAGTGGAGCCATCGTATTTTGACCGTTATATATTTCAATAGCATCAATAGAGCAATTAGCGTTATCTGTCATATAAACGTCTGTAAATGAGATTGTGATACTCTTACCTACTTGTGTTTCTATCAGCCACTCACAATCAAGATCCTGGTCGTTAGTTTTACTTTTATACAGGATTATAGAGCCTGCGGATTTTTTAATATGTCCTCCACAGCCATAACTGATCCATTCTAAGCGGAATCCAGTGCGCGGCATGTAAATACCGGAGGCAAATTTAATTTGCAATGTATTACTCTTTGTACTAATTGGAAGCGGAACAGTACTGCCACAGATTTTACTAGAATAATTTGGATCGGCTAACTCTTTCGTTTGTACGTAATCTAGACGGCAATCTTCGGTGGTCATTCTTGGACGATGTACCATCCAATTATGATAAAATCGGTGGGTTTTGTAAACATCGAAGTGTGTGAAGGTTGCATTAATTTTATTTCCCTTGGGAACTGTGATGCTCCATATACAATTTAAGTTCAACGGGTAATTACTTGGATAACCTGGACTCTCAATTACTCCGTATCTTCCGGTTATATTGTTATTACATATTGTTTGATAATTAAACAGAAATCCTTTACCCCCCTGGTAAATATCAGATCGGAATTTAACGTACGCATAATTAGTTGATGTTTCGATGCTACCTAGCTCCAATGACATGTAACAATGTTTTCCTAAAATGGGAGCACTCGTGTCACGACCGTCAAAAATTTCAACATAATCATCTCTACAATTAGGAGTTCTTTCAAGATCAAGGTCTGTGAATGTAATACGGATCCGTGAACCTTCATTGATAACTATTCTATAGAAACATTCGGCGTTTTCGTTGTAATCATTTGGATAGTTCGGCGATGATACAGCACCAGAAGGGCTCGTCAGTGTTCCTCCACATCCTGTTATAGTACCATCCCATTCGATTTTGAACCCAGTCCCGGTTAAATAGAAATCAGAATGAAAATGAAGATGAATGGCATTTGATAATGATACGATTCGTTTTGATTGGAACATCCCACAATACTGGCCAATCAATGGTGAATTTTCGTTGTTACCATTTCTTATTTCTAAAAAGTCTCCAAGGTTACACTTATCACGTATGGGACGTTCTAAATTAAACTGTGAAATGTTGAGCATGATTTGTTGGCCTACCGGTACCGTGATAATCCATGTGCAGTCGCGATTGGGTTCGTACGATCGAGGCCAGCCGGGAGAGTATATGAAGCCATGAGTTTTGATATAAGTTCCGCCGCAATGAGATTTTTCATCCAAAAATGTATACGATACAGAAAAACCAGAAGAACGAATGCTGCCATCAGTCTCGAAGTTTAACATGAGCCGGTTAGTGGACGTGGTCAAGGCAGGAGGCACGCGAGTACCACAGAATTTGCCCAATACATTATTTTCATTGTTTTCGTCTATTTCTAGCAGCTCCAGGTAATCGCTGCCACAGCTAGGCATGTCCTCGATGTCAAACCTGTTCCATGTTAACTTTATGTGCATTCCTTCGGGAGCAATTAGTAACCACTTGCAGGTCTGATAGTTTTTGTAAGTAGCGGCATCTCCTGACGGATGATTTATTAAACCAGTGGTCTCTCTGTGAATACCCCCACACTCTGTATCGATAGTAGTATAGTTAGCATAGAATCCCGTGCCCGTAAGACTTAAATCTGATGTGAATCTTATGTACATATAGTTAAGAGTGGATGTTTGGACAGGCGGCGTGTGCGCGGCCCCGCCGCAGTATTTGCCTAGTAAAGTAGAGTTTCGGTCATGGCCGTCCCTGACCTCAACACTATCGTACCGGCAGTCGTAGTACCGGTTATCTTCTATATCAAAGTCTTGAAATGTTAATTCTATTGCTTTGCCGGGAATTGTTTTGATGATATATACACATACTTTGTTCTCTGGATAACTGAACGGATATCCGGGTGATTTTATGATTCCACTATCACCATCGATAGTTTTCTCACATATGGCTTCGTAGGTGATTCGAAAACCTTCGGCAGGCATACTTCTATCAGTTTTAAATTTAAAATATAGTTCATTCGACGATGATGTGTACGATTTTGGAAAAGTAGTTCCACAAAATTTCCCGACGAGTCGTGAATCCGAAGATGGACCGTCATAAATTTTTAAATAATCGTAATGACATCTAAAAGACCGTTCCAGCTTGAACGATTTCAATTCGAGTTTTATCTTGGTTTCCGAACTAGTTTTAATTTTATACTCACATAATAAATTACTCAAGTAAAGTCCATTATAAGTAGGAGAAACAAGTTCCCCCTTATCGGCAGTGTAGTAACCTCCACAGCCAGGAATGCCTTCGACAGGCGCGTAAGCAATTTGGAATCCATTTCCCGCACCATAAGCGTCTGAATGGAAGTGTATCAACATATCGGAACCTGCCGATTGTACGGGTGCGGGCTGTGTCGAGTTACAATACCTATTGATAAGCGGATCCGTCGTATGCTCACCGTCATAAATTGCTAAATAGTCGAAACTACAGTTTGAATGTGATTCAATATCGAGAGCAAAAAAGTGTAGGTTAATCCTTTTACCGAGAGTGGTCGTTAAGCGCCAGTAGCAATCGCGATTAGGAGGGTACGGGCCGGGAGAGCCGGGGGAGCTGATGTGACCGTGAGTGGTGGCGTCCACCTCCCCCCCGCACACTGGGTTTATACTAGTCCAGTGCAGTGCAAACCCGTCTTTAGCTACTGTTTTGTCTGAATGGAACCAGAAATATAAATTGTTATGACTTGATACAATGTTGCCGCCTTTAGGATAATTATTACCACAAAATCTTCCTATAAGTTGACTAGAAGATTTTCGACCATCGTGAATTTGTAGGAAATCGTACATACATTCGGGACTTGCTTCTAAATTAAATTTACTGAACGTCACATTAATTACTTTATCGGGAGCTGTGTGTATTACCCAAGCGCATTGAGAATTATGATTATACGTCGTATTAGTTAAAGGATAAACAATGCTGCCTTCTTCGTTGTCTAGAACACCACCACAAGACTTTGCCCTTACCTGACACAAGGCGCCCGAGAACTGTGCCGCGCACTCACAACGGAAGCCTCCAATTGCACTGTCGTCTGGTCTACAGATTCCTCCGTTGTGGCAAGGATTCACTCCGCAAACGGCGGTGGGCATTTCACAGTGAGCGCCTCCGTAGCCCTTGAAACAGATACAGGTGTAGCCGGTACGAAGGGAATGGCA
The DNA here is from genome assembly GCA_007844875.1 of Busseola fusca. Lineage (NCBI taxonomy): Eukaryota > Metazoa > Arthropoda > Insecta > Lepidoptera > Noctuidae > Busseola > Busseola fusca. The sequence goes on along the minus strand of VKGM01011185.1, from coordinate 19,502 downwards.
TTGTCCGTGGATACCACATGGATTAACTTCACAGCCATCAGTATAGTTGACCCCTGTTGCAACATAGCAGCCACTGATTCCTACTCCATCGCCTTCCATGCCGTCGGGGCATATACATTGTGCTGATTGGCCAGTTGGCGATGCGCTTTCTATGCACTGCGCTGACGGGTGGCACCCTCCATGACCGATGTTGCACGTACCTCTCCAAGAGCACGTTACTCCGTCACCTTGGTAACCAGGCGGACATGAACCACATATACGGGAGCCGATGGAGTTATGACATGTCACTAAAGGACTGCAGCCTCCGTTGGGAATAGTTGTGCATTCGTCGATATCGTAACAGCTGTGACCGTCGCCATCGTAACCAGAAGGACACTGCCCACATCGGAATGAGCCCGGTAGATTGATACAGTCAACCCTGGGGTTCACGGAACACCGAGGACCTTCATATGATTCACATTCGTTAACATCCGTTAAGCAAGCGAGGCCGGTACCATTCGTTGTCCATCCTTGGTTGCATATGCATTGAACGCCCACTCCTGCAGATACTTGAATACAAGTTCCATGGCCACACATTTCAAAGTTACCACCAGAGCAATCCTTTTCCTTCCTAGTACAATGTAAGCCAAACCACCCAGATTTACACAAACACTCATAAAATCCTGGTCTGTTGATGCACGTAGCTCCATTTTGACACCCAAGGTCCGTTCCAGCAAAATTCCGGCATTCGTTTACATCTACGTCACAATCTCTGCCTTCCCAATTTGAAGGGCAAAGACAATGGTAGCCGTTTACTAAGTTGAGGCAAGTTCCACCATGTTGGCACGGATGAGATTGACATTCGTCTCTTCCTCTATTATTCAATTGAACTTGTAGATTTAGCACTTTCCTGTGAATATTGTTAACTTTCCGCCAAAGCAATGATATATTGAAAAGTAAGTCATTCGGAAGTGTAGAATCCTTGTTCTCCAATCTCTCAAGTCTTTCTAATATACCGTTTATGTTCTTGTCGGTGTATTCATTATTCGATGGTTGGTACTGCGTTCCCTCATTCGGGACGTTTGTTTTGAGTACGTTAACATTACCAACAAAGATGCTTGATTTCGGTCCATTAGGTCGTAGATATATATTTTTATCAAATGCTGGTTCTAGAATTAGGTCACCTCCCGTAGTCTTGAGTTTTGGACGGTCCTGGTAAACTTCACAATCAAGAGGAACAAAAAAAAGTACGCCTAGCAGGAACAGGCATTTTCCGATTATGCTGGACATGGTCCATGTGTCTAGGTAGACGGTTTTGTGCGCACTGTGAGCTGCACTGGTGTTTTGAGTGCCGTTATAACTTGTATTATCAAAGGGGGCGTTTTGCTGTACGCCCCTAGCGATGATTACGTGTTTATGATTAACCAATTCGGGCCATCTGGTGTAATCGATGATATGTGTTTTTTTAAAATATGCGATTATGTTTCAATACTATCTTCTGCCCGCGGCTTTGCCCGCGTGGATATTGCAAAATATCCCACGAGAACATGCTATCTCCTTAACATGAGCTGTCTGCCATTGATAATCACGCCAAAAAAAAAACGGTTGGACCGGTCCAACCGTTTTGAAGATATGATTATGGATTTAAACCAATATCGCACTGTGGATTTCGGGGTTATCCACGATAGCTTTGTCGTGCCCATCGATATTCTAGGGATGAATGGGATATGGCCGAATGTGCGGTGAACCGGTTTGAACTTCGGTTATTTTCACAGCGCTTTCTCGAGAGTGGCAATTCGAAGCTTGTTTAGTGACTAACCACACTTGTTCAGCTTTTGTCCTTAAAAAACAATAATTTTGTATGGAATGCGTACGCATCGATTAGTCGTTTTCAAAGGAAAAATAAATCTGCTAATTTCAACTCTTTATTAGAGGTTGTATAATTGCAATAATGTAACATTTTAATAGGTTTTTATAGTTTATTTATCCATTTGATATATTCTTCTATATTTTCTAAATGTGAGGACTTTGTCGGATTTGTAGACCAGTTCCGTAAACTTTTTGTATTCAAGGTACACCTAGGAAAAGGCAAATTTTTGAAGGTACATCACAAACAAAAAATATTTTTATAAGTAATATTAATCAACATTTATTTATTAATCACCGAAACAACATTTATTGTTAATCAACAAACGTAATGTTTGGAGTAATCGTAGACAAAGCTGCTCTCATCTTTTCGTCAATCGTCCTGAAATGAACGTTTCCGCAAGAAAGCCTTTTGTTAAACAAAAGTAACTGATGATCTGCCTCCATTTCTTGACACACTGCATTAAAAAGGCAAGAGTTCAGCGGTCGCGACTTCATCACAAGAGCTTCCCTATGTAAAAAAACAATGGCTCTTCTCCATAGGAAACGATCATTTTGAACCGTGCACATAGCTTCTGATGTTTCATAAGTACCCATGTTGGTTTATGTGAAATAAAAATATTTTGAATTTGAATGCTATTTTTGAATATTAAGATGTTTTCAGCAACCTTAGTAAGAAAGCCTTTTTTTAAAGTAATAAAGGCTTTAGCCTTTCTTGTCATTGCTGCTGTGATGTCTGAGCAAACATTTATACAGTTACCAACGCCAATTCAAATTATGCTCATTAAAATATTCGTCCGTTACTTTAAATATTTCTTCACCAGTTGTATGGTTAGGTAATGGCAAACAAAATGAAAAGTCTTCTTGTCATTCACATCCATCAATGTATCTACAATTTGATATGAGTAGCGCGCGTGACCACTGATATCACTGATATCAGTGAACTCGTCAACTTGTAGCGCAAAAACTCCCACTAACTCTAAATTTTTCAATCAACGTCGATTTATTATCGTTAGATACCTAAGTCATTGATTCGACGTAAAATAGTTCTTTGCTCGTGCGCTCGCGTGAGTACGTGTACCTAAGTATTTTTCTTACCCGTACTTACTTAAAATAAGTTTACCTATAAGATGACCTTATTTTTCCGAGGCACACTAATTAACGACTAAGGTACACCAGTGTGCCGCGGTACACACTTTGCGGAATACTGATTTTGGATCTGTAGGCCATTCTTTTAATTTATCAAGTACCTGGTACTTGTTGACAGGCAGGCGTACGCTGCCCTCACATACCTACTGTCATTTGAAAACATTGTAAAAGACAAAATCGTCGAAATCGGGGTCGATTTATGACAATAGTTTTTTGTACCAAAGGAGAAAACGGTTTAGAAACTTGAAAAAAAAAATAGGTACACGATTGCATTATCTACTTCCTACCTTTTATTTCAGTAGGAATGGTCAGGAGAAAACACGTTATGTATAGGTTCAGTACATGGGCGTAGCCAGCCTTGGGCTCAGGGTGGGGCAGCAGTCAACCTATAACCGGTAATTTTTTTGTAACTTGAGCCGTTTGAGCTCTGCGCCTATGCCAATTTGTTAATCTCTAAATTTAGAGGTTTATATTTAAAAAAAAAAAAAAAAAAAATGTGTACTCTGTGTTCAAGTAGGCGTGAATTATCGGGTAGGAAGGCAGCGTTTCAATAAAATGACTCTTGATACAATCACTCCGCTTATTATTATAGATTATTCCAGCAAACAGTTCGGATAGTAGTTATAGTTTAGTTAGATTAAAGCGATACATTTAAAATATAACGTCCACCGAACACGTGGTAGCACGCGCACTTCGCCTTGGTCCGCCGTCAAATCTGTCTTCATTGACAAAATGGCTGTCTCACCAGAGCTCGGTGTTCGTTCCTGACATCGACATTTGTGAAAGAGGTCATATGATAGTCCAGAAAAGCAGAGACGCCGACACGGCCAACCCTGACAATCAACCACGACACCTAGCGCACGAGGTCGTGCGCTAGGTGTCGTGCATCCATGGGCTGCGACGTTACTCCTCTCGACCTGTTCGATGAATAAAGATACACGTTTACATGTGTTCGGCCTTTCCTGACCAAAATAAAATTGCAGAGTAACATGGACCGCGCGTGCTCGATGAAGGATTCAGATACTTAACCAGGTCCGGGCGTACTAGACCCTTTTGATCCACTTACGCAGCGTGGCCCGGGCGTGCGAGGCCCATTCAACCAGCTACTACCATGTGGCCCGGGCGTACTAGACCCCTTCGACCCACAAGCGCAGCGTGGCCCGGTCGTGCGAGGACCCTTCAACCAGCTACTACCATGTGGTCTGGGCGTACTAGACCCCTTCGATCCACTTACGCAGCGTGCCCCGGTCGTGCGAGGATCCTTCAACCAGCCACTACCATGTGGTCTGTGCATACCAAGCCCTTTGAGCCAATTACCAAAGCGCGGCGCAGCTTTGCACTACAGCAATGAAATAAACTACTTGAATGAAAACTTCTCACTTAGATGTACCTGAGCCCGGTCTATAACTCCACTAGAGCCGTCTACTACAGACTGCTAGCGTGACAGAACCAGAAGTCAAGGTTTCTTCACTACAACTGAAATTGTCTCACTATCGTTGTCCGAAGACTATTCGGTCAATGTCATTTTCATCGTACGCCGACACGCCATCCTAGTCATTAAATCAAAGTACATATTTCAATTTCAAACCCTTGATACCACACGCAAAATTTCGTGAAAGTACATACAAACGCGGCTAGATCTAATGATGTATTTTAGTTCATAGCAGTCGTTACCTAAAACTTTAGTTACGACTTATTTTTTTTTTAGATTGATCTTATTATGCTCACTACACTTAATGAAAACATAATCCAAATGGTTTTATTGTAAACTCGCTTCTATTGTAAAGTTGTTCTTGTGAACCTGCGACGGAGAACTAATGTTGGAAGCTATTTTGAACCCGAGCATCAGTTTTGTTGGCGTCAAAACTTTGATCTTAGATTTACTAATGCTATTTATTGCTAAAGTACTTCATCTAGGACCACATGAAACAATATGCTAACTTGATTTCACTGAATTTGAACTGAACATAAACTTTGGGTCGAGCATTTTATTTCTTCACCGCCAATACCTGTCAAATAAACAGTCTCCATGCGTACGGAATCAGGGAGTTGGACACACTACTCCTTGCGCTATTACTAACAACGACGTGACCAAACACTTCTTAGATTACATTTCTATGAATGACCTAAACCAGTATAATTGCCTAACTAACAATAAATCTAGAACATTAGATCTAGTTCTTTGTAATTCTACAGTACATGACCTGACTCGTTGTCACACACATCTGATACAAGAAGATCCGTTACATCCGCCGCTTGAATTCGGCATACCCACGGTCAATAACACAAATTGCCTGCAAACTAAACCGAGCACTAAACCTAATTTCTTTAAAGCGGACTATGACAAAATCCGAACTTCCCTTAATTCTATAGACTGGGAAAGTTCTATGGGATGTTGTTCCTCGGTGGGCGATATGGTCAATATTTTATATGATGTTTTACACGACGTTATTAAGCAACATGTACCCCTGAAAACGATTTCTAGGAAAGAGTACCCAGCTTGGTACACGCCTAGGCTCAAGCGACTCTTTAAGGAAAAAAACAAATTTCGTGTTAGAATAAAAAAATACAACAATCCCCTTGACGTTATATCCTTTGAAACACTGCGTGCCGACTGTAGCAAGCTAAGAACAGTTTGCTACAAAAATTATATCGAGAGACTAGAAACGGCGGTTTCAGAAAATCCTAAAACCTTCTGGTCTTTTATTAAAGATAGAAAGAAATCCTGTAGTACTTACCCCGCAGTCATGTGTTACAATAATAAAACCGCATCAACTGGCCACGACATATGTAACTTGTTTGCTGAAAACTTCGCAGGTGTCTATAACATCCACCTACAACCATCCAACCAACAACCAACCAACCCGCAACTGCCTTATGTTCACAGTAATGAAAATTCACCGACTCTCAGTACACTAGAACTCAATGCTGATGAAATATTCCGAACCTTAACGTCCTTGGATGAACATAAAAGTGTAGGGGACGACGGTATTCCACCCGTGTTCATTAAAGGATGTGCGAAAGCGCTGGTGTTACCCCTCAATATTCTTTATAACAGGTCTCTTAAAGAAGGTATTTTCCCTGAGCAATGGAAAAAGGCACTTGTGGTGCCTATTTTCAAAGCCGGAGAAAGGAACTTAGTATCCAATTACAGACCTATTTCTATTTTAGTGATCTTTGGCAAAGTATTTGAAAAGCTCATAACCAACCGTCTTTCGTGGCATGTTAAACACCTTCTCACCAGCCATCAGCACGGTTTTATCAAATCTAGATCTACGACTACTAATTTAATGTGCTACGTGTCGTCTCTATCAGAGTGTTTGGACAAACGTATTCCAGTCGACACCATATACACGGACTTTAGTAAGGCGTTCGATAAGGTAGATCATTCTCTTCTTATCGCTAAACTTCAGCACTTGGGTGTGGCAGGATCAATGTTGAAATGGTTCCAGTCTTATCTCAGTGAACGCTCTTCAAAGGTTGTTGTGGGAGGCCATCATTCAGAGCCTTTTCAAGCTACATCAGGTGTTCCGCAAGGTTCCCATCTAGGTCCAATCCTCTTCAACATTTTCATAAATGACATCACGCTCTGCTTTAGGCATTCAAAATTCTATCTTTTTGCCGATGACATGAAAATAATGAAACCAATATTGACTGAATTTGACTCTGCCTTACTGCAGGAAGATCTGAACAGACTGACGGACTGGTGCAAGACGAACAAAATGCTTCTTAACGTCTCAAAGTGTTACTATATGCAATTTACCCGTAACAAAATTGTCAAATCTAACGATTACACGATCGGCCAACAAAAACTATTACAGGTAGAGGAAATACGCGACTTGGGAGTTACATTAGATAAACAACTTAAATTTGACAAACACATCCTAAACATTTCGTCAAAGGGGTTCAAAATCCTTGGGTTTATCTTGCGTAACAGCAAAGATTTTAAAAAAGCATCTACCAGAATTAAATTATTTAATACTCTGGTCCGGCCAATACTTGAATATGGTAGCCAGGTCTGGAATCCCCACTATGACATATATATTAAACACCTGGAAAGTGTCCAAAGACGTTTCCTATATCATCTTTGTTACAAGGATCGTTTAGCTAGAAAAGTTATCAGCTACAAAGATAGATTGAGGCACTACAAAATGGTCTCACTTGCAGACAGACGAAATACGGCAGACCTGATACTATTGCACAAGATATTCAATGGAGTCATTGACTGTAGCGAACTGTTAGGCAAACTGCATCTGAGCGCGCCATCTCGTCTGCCGCGGAAAAGCAGCTACAACTTATTTTGCGTCACAGGATCTAAAACAAATCTGGGACATTTCGCCGCTCCCCCGAGACTCTGCAGGCGGTACAATGATATGGCAAAGCGTTGTGACCTGGACATAACCCTGCCCATTTCCAAATTCAAAAAGAATTTAGCCACCGCAAAATAACTAATTAATTATATAATTATGTTAATTCTCTGTGTTTCACATTTGTAATTTATATGCTCAATCTTGACATCATGTTAATTTTTAATAATTATTATTTTCCTCAAATTTATTCAATGTTTATTTTCTCAATTTTTATTTTTATCCTGCCTACATTATTTGTAATATGAATGCTTAATGTTGATTATGTTAATTTTATTTAATTTTTTCTATCTAATTTTATAATTTGTATTCGTCATTTATAATTGATTTTCCCTATTTTTATCGTGTTTACACCTAGTTATATGTGCATGCTGTGGTCTTCTATAATTGAAGGAGCACACGTAAAAGAGCCTTCCGTTATTATTGTAATTTTGTACTGTATATGTGTATCCTTTGTCGGAGATCCTCAATAAATAAGTAAAAAATTAAAAATATTTACCACGTCGACAAAGTGCTAAAGTCAAATCCTGAAAAATGTTTTTTTTTTTGGGTAGGATTGGGGTTGATTTTTTGTCTCGCGTCTTCTTCATAGTGTAGTGTAGAGTATCATTAGATATATCTTTTACTTATCGTTGTCAGGTTGCTAAGTCGATTATTTGATGTAGGTATCCTTTTGCGAGATTGCATTTTTTAGTAAAAGTAGGACGCCTCTCTCCCTTATAGCTAACCGGCTGGCTCGAAAAATCTGGAAAATTCACGATGGTAGTCCATGTGATGAACTTTGAAAAAAAAAACCTATAACAGCTTAGGTAACTTTGTTAGTTCAGGAGTTAGGGGCATTTAAGGAACACTACGTGTGCGAGGCCGACATACACTTGGCCGGTTTATTAATAGTCAGATAACTCATGACTAAAGAATAAATCTTAAATTTTGACTGAATTTCCACACAAAAGTTATCAAACCTCCAACCAATATTATTCCTCGAATAAAAAATGTTTGACAGGTGAAATACAGCCATAGTTTATAAATTTATTTTGTTTATACCATATATTATGACTAATGAAATCATCTAATTCCAAGTAGTAGTGGTTACGATCAACAGTTTGACGAAACAAAAGATACATAGGCGTACCTGTATTAAATAAAATGTCCAAAGATTTCTGCGATACACATTAAGATAACTCTATTAAGACAGCATCAATACGTTTTAAGTGAGTCATTAAACGTAATTTAGTCTTCGCAACAAAATCAAGATCCAATTACGGTACATTTAGCATCAATAGTCCACTTGAGCACACGCTCGAGTCACGTGGCGTCCGTGTGTTTTGTTTATCCACCAGATTCGACTCAATTTAGCGTTAAGTGATCGCCTATTGCGACTGTAGGGCCACACCCTCGGCTTTCCGTTTTTTTAATCGCGTCGCGACGGGTCGCCGCGATTTATTACGGACAGTGTGAATGTGCTCTATTGTCCGAGCGATTTTTGTTGTTTGATTGAGATCGGTTCCGCTATTAAAGCCATGTTTGTGTGACATTTTTATTTTTATAGGTTCGTTTTGGGCGGCGAGCGTGTGGAAGCGTTGATTTATAAACGATGGCTTGATGTATGGACTATTAGTGTTAATAGCTTTTTAAAACACTTCCATTGTAGAAACTGTTTGATGATAGAGTATCTTTTGGTCCTAAAATTCTTCTAATATTCTAAATGAGAAAGTTCGGATGTTTGCTACTCAACAAGGCAAAAACGACTGAACAGATTTGGCACACAAATAGACTTTGATCCAGATTGGCACATACGATGATGAATGATGGTCCTGTAATAAATTGTCTTGGGGTAATTTCCGTCATCCACGCGGGCGGAGCCGCGTGCAGAAGTTATAGTTAATTATCTAGATAGGTAGGTCATCTAAAAGGAAGCGTATGTATGATAACTAAATACTTTCTATCTAGACTTATGGAAATTCTACTCAATAAATCTTTGATTAATTGATTAGTAAATAACAAATTAAATAGAATGGGTTACAAACCGGAGATCGAACAGAGTAGCGAAGCATTGGAGAGGAGTCTGCCCATTGGCAAGGTTGGGCGAATGTCCGCTGATAAAGAAAGAAAGGAAATTATAGAGTTTCCATAATCAAGTATCATAATTAGGTAGGAAAGATCACACAAGTCAAGCATAGATAAATTAATTTGAAACGTGTCTGGAAAACGATAATTTGACTTCATATGATTGCACTTTTCGCAAAAAAGATACCAAATTAAACTTTTACTCCTTAACAGAGGGCATAAAGTAATCTGGACATTTAAAAACTTGCTTTTTTATTTATTTCTTTTATCTTAAAAACCGTAAAATTATATTTTGTATCTGTGTGATGTACCTATAGTTTTATTTTTGTAATAAAACGTGTATATATTTTATAACATAAAGGGTATCGATGATTTTAATATGGAGCCTGACATACCTAATGACGCGCCATTTTGTTTTTTTTTTCAAAATGGCGGACCAACGTGATTTTTGTATAAATCAATGGCGGACAGGTAGGTATGCTATTATAAGTTCTTTGTAAAGCTCAAGACACCCTAGTTTGAATATTAATTTAAAAAAATATTTACACTGTAACTTTGCAGGTTCTTTACTTAAAAATCCTAACATAGCCCTTAAAAGCCGCATGACTATCACACCAAAAATAGCCAACAAACTCGAACACAAGCGGGTTGAGTCAACGCAGAACAATAGACCGCTCAGTGTTCATACTGTTCATTAACTGTATTAATTAATGTTTAATTGAGCCAAATAGAGTATCAATTTAGCGGACGGCAATTGGATCATGCATCCCGGCACACGATGGATGTACTTAGTGTAGCGTGGTTAAACGTAGGTTAGTGAAGTCGGCAGTTTGTGCTGTGGGATTTATTTGATATTGGCGCCAATTCACAAACTAAATAAGTAATAAGAATTAGTTAGCGCCTGACGTAAATTGACGTATTTTTAGTAGTAATTTTTTTTATCAAGTCTATATTTGTCTATGGTGTATCTTAATTTGACAGAACTAACAGATATTTATCTTCTGTCATTTTCTTAATGAAATAGAAAGAAAGAGATGCACGAACTTCAATTTTGTTTAGTTTCTGAACAAGGAAATTGGCACCAATATGAGCTAGTATGAGGGCAAAGTGCGGAAAGTGAAGTATGTATTTTAAAATTTTTTAAACATTGGCAACAAAATCTATTATGAAAAATACTCTGCTATTATGATTTCGACAATAAATTATTGGAGCATGTACAGACGACAGTACCTCAATCTGTCAAATTTCTTTATTAGATTTTCAACTTTATCGCTAAAGCATTAAGAGCCATTTCACAGTCCACTAGCGCCGCCAATTGAAAAAAAAAACATAACTCGTAAATAGAATCAAAAATGCAAAAAGTGCTACATTAAGTGTCTATAGAAGGCAATAAAGTATTTGTATCATACATTCTCAGTAGGTACTTGAAATGTTGCTGTTTAGCTAAATCGTGAGCTCAAAAAAACGGCCGTTTTTTTTCAAATGCACGATTTAGCTATACAGTAACATTTTAGGTGTGACTGTGAAATGGCTCTAAGGCTCAAGGTTGATTGAGAATATTTAACAGCTTCGGGTAGGTTGACCTGTTGTCGTTTGTACAAGCAAGACAAGATGACAAGTTGTGACATTAATGCTGTGCTGCAGCTGCTGCTGTCCTCATTGAGTCATTTTAGCATGTACGAAACAATTCTTAACGTAAATTAGCTACCATTTAACAACATAATAAGACTTCCAAACATTCCCAACCTCCCTATTTCTAACTCCACATACCAAGGAAGCTGTACGTACATCGGGAGCGGAGTGCGTCTCATCGTTTCATTACGACGTTAATTACTCGAATTGACTTAAACAGACATGCGATTAGTTGCGCGACAATCAACGACACTGTGGGCGAACCTTTGTAATTGAACCTTGTAAGTAGGTACCTACTGCAAGGACGTGTCTTAGGAAATAGTAAAAATTATATGGGTTAGGTAGATCTAACCCATATGCGGCTGTAATGATGAGGTATTCCACTCACAGCATCCATTTGAATGGCACTTGACTGCTGCGATAGCACCTAAGCTATTTCACCAACTGCCAAGGCCACGGGTTGTTTGAAAGAGAAACCGTGGCCCCTGGCCACAGGCAAGTGAAGGAACACGGGTGGGTTTTAGTCAGTAAAAGTCTGACACGGCCTTCTGCTCCGCCCAGATCGGGAGAGGTAATTTGGCGATTTCCAATCCACAAAAAAAGCTATTCCACCAACGGCACCGAAACTACATACATATATCACATAATAGTATTTTTGTTTGTGTGGTGCCATTCTGTTGAAATCGGTGCTGTAAGTGGAATACCTCAGTGCGGTTGCGCTACCTCAACTTATCTTCTTGAAATTGTTAGTGGAATACTCTGGGATGAATATTACCTACTTTTCCAATATATCTCACAATCTATACTTGAGAGGCGAGGAACAGAAAAGTATTTTTTTTTTTTGACAGCTAGATACTTACAACATAAGTTTCTTTTATCAATGGGTTCCAATTTAAGCTATGGTATCAATTTAGGTCTTCGGAAAGTTTTCAAAAAATTGTTTTTTGAGCGATGATTAGGTAAAGAGTCAAGTTTTACGTGATCATTCTCCTTTAAGTACGTTTGACGTCACATCTTTTTGAATAGGCAATTTACCGTAGCAATCTTTGTCTCCAATATGCCTCATAAATAAATGATAAATTATACAGAAGTCCATCCACCTATACCTCTGCCTAACCCTGAGAGGGTTACAGGCGTGACGTTATGTTATGTTCAACCAACCTCTCAACATCACAAAAACACCCAACAATGGCAGCAATAGGCGTGAAACATACAAACGGACAAAGCGATTTGTCGCTCGACATAGGATTAAACAAGGCGGGAATTAGCGAGCGCGTCGACAATGAACGCCTAACGTATTTATGTCGAATTGTCGGCGACAATCGCATTGTGCGCTGTCATGTCGAAGGATTTGTTGCCAGAATAATACTGTTAATGAATTTAAAGCAATTTGGAGTTCCTGATTGCGGTTTAGCGAAATAATGACACATTCTTGTAGAAAGAGAAAATATTTGAATCTGTAGGGGAACTTTGTTTTTCCATAACGAAGTCCTGTAAATAAACGCTCTTGGATATAGCTCATTATGGTGTACATGCAGCACACCACCATAATAAGCTTAGCCCTAATACCATAATGGGCTACTACTATAGTAATAGGTGCCTACACTGTACCAGTAATCTTTATTAAGTTTCACAAATAAAGATAAAGTTTTTGGTATTTTCCTATATTTAAAACCCACAATTATAGCCATATTTATTATCACTGATATAATTCAAGAAACATGATAGTAGTTTATAATTTAATTAATTCGATTTTACAATCAATTTCAGCCATCATAAAAAAAAACCTTTCAAATGAGTATCAAAACCGCGGCACTGACAGCGAACCCCCTCGCGTCGGTGTCGGGTACAAGCGACCGATGTAAATCTATTTGTCATATTAATGTGGGCAATTACGACGAATGCGGGCGGCAACCCTTGCGCGCGAAACCGCCGCGGGGTTCATTACACCGCCCGATTGTACCACGCTGCAATATGAACGCGGGTCAAAGGGAAATCAGAAGGACCATGTACAGTTCTTTTTTATTGTCTTTTCTTACTTACGTTTGCAGCACAATTGTTTAATAGAGTTCAAAAAGGTTTTTTTTTGTCCTATTCTGATGATATTTTATTTAATTTTATATATTTTATTGTAAATGGTTTTGTCTGTTAATTTTTTTTTTGCTCTGTACTGATGATAAATCTATCTATACGATTAGCGGTGCTAAATCATTGTTGTAGATACAGTATTTAGGACCAAATCAGGCTATTATTTATTGGATCGGGAAAACATTGAAAAGCTCTTTAAAAATCGTATATCAGACATTTTCTTAAATTTAACAATGAAGACCTGCTGCCTCCGACTGCATAATATTGTACGGCTTACGGTAAATACTTACGGAGTGTGGGATTAAAGAAGGAATAATTCTTATAATTCTTTTTTTTTAATTCTTTTTTAAAGACGGTGCTTCTGTTATTGAAAGTCAAAGAAAGAGAGTGTGTAAGCAGCCGATATTTAGCCCTTAACTGCTACAGGGTTTATAAGCGAGAGCTTTTTCTAAATATATACCTTCTGCTGGTATTTATTTCGTGGCTCAACACAGTGATGGCGTTTTAATCGCGTCTAATTAGATTTGACAACGATAGTGTTTTAAAAAAATAATATAATAAAACGAGTATAAAATTACTTTTGTCATTGTTCGGTTGGATTAATTTGGTTTATTTATAAAGGTACGCCAACAGCTTCTGTGTACAAAACATTAAATAATAGTAGGTAGATATCTAACAGTCATGGGCTTATACAAGCAAAGGCTGGGCAGGTGATGATGGCAACAGAATGATCATCTCTTAATAAGAGTGCTTTTACTCTGCAGGTTGCAATTATAGGCTGATACTACCATAAAAGTTTTATGGTTTTATATTATAACCAAACTAGCCCGCACCTTCTTCTGCGATCCAGAATGAAAAGAATATCCTCCTCCTCCTTACCAAGGTCATATCTTTGTGTCAAATTTCAACCAAATCCGTTCAGCCGTTTTAGCGTGAAGGCGTAACAAATGGGATCTCGAGGCCAAAGTCCTCGCCCATACGTGGGAGTGGCGAGAGGAGGCCAAGCGCCGGGGCACAACCCCGATGCCGCGAGAAATCGCGGTGCGGCGGACATAGCTCCGGCGGGATCTCATGGCGATTGTCGCAACCCAGGGCTGGACACGCCATAATTGCGGCGGTAAGTTCCCTCTTTGAGGCATGGCTGGAGAGGCGCCACGGCGCCCTCACCTTCCGCCTGACACAGGTCCTCACGGGACACGGGTGTTTCGGGAGGTTCCTGTTCAGAATAAGGCGGTAATGACCAGGCCCGGGTCGATGGCGCGTCGTGTTCCGCGCGCACCTCAAAGAGATGCAGTCAGCATAGTGTGGGGTTCATAAGGACCGATGCCTGCCCCAGGGCCGTGGAGCGTATCAAAGAGTAACCGGGATCCCTGGGGCGCATAGGCAGGTGAAGGAACCGCTCCGCCCAGAGCGGGAGAGGTCATTTGATGATTTCCCATCCACGAAAAAAAAAGGCGTAACAAACAAACTCACTTTCGCATTTATAATATTAGTTACCTACACATTTTCGTTTCAGCTCTCATTGATATAATTGAATACAAGTAAGAGCTCAATTGATTCGGCGTCGCTCGGCATCGTTCGGCGTCGGTCGGCGTTGATACAATTATTATGATAATTCATCGCGCGTGTGAAACTGTTGTATAATTGAAAGTGCTCAGTTACACGGAGAGTGATATTTGGATGTGGTATGTTTGTACCCACCAGCGAAATTTGAAGGGTTAGGTTGGCTAGTGAAGGTACACAAATATGTCGATATAAACAGTATTTCATGAATGCTTTATTGACAATTGCATGGCCTTTTGTAGTGTTAAACTCAGGTTCGCAAATGACCTTAAATATATTTTTTACTGTTTTTACTTGATGGTGCAATTCATTCATTCATTGTCCTGCCCTTATCTCAATTTATTTGTGGTCGGCGCAACATGTCTTTTTCTTCCATACATCTCTATTAGACGTCATCTCGACAGTCACTCCCTTTCTATCCATATCATCATTCACACATTCCATCCATCGTTTCTTTAGTCTTCCCCTACTCTTATGTTGCCATCAACATTCATACTCAAAACTCTCCTCACAACATTCTCTTCATTTCTCCGTAACACATGCCCGTACCATGACAACCGATTTCCACACAACTCACGACCGATCCACCACTCCGATTCTCAGACGTACTCGATATGCACACAAAATTTCATAAAAATTGGTCAAGCCGTTTCGGAGGAGTAGGTACGGTAACTAACATTGTGACACGAGAATTTTATATATAAGACTAGCTCACCGGGCAAACGTCGTTTTACCATAAAAAAAAATATTAAAAAATAGATGTTAGGCGATTCTCAGACCTACCCGATATGCATACAAAATTTCATACAAATCGGTCCAGCCGTTTCGGAGGAGTATGGTAACTAACATTGTGACACGATAATTTTTATACAGGGTGGCCCAAAAGTCCTTAGAAAAGTAAAATTTGAATTAAACGAAAACGGCGCGCGTGAGCGGTGCAGGGGAAGCGGGGGCAGTAACTTCGGTTTCTGGGAATTTAGTCGCGATGGAGCGTTTCACCG
>VKGM01011149.1:0-10218 GCA_007844875.1 Busseola fusca | reverse complement strand
GCTTTCGTATACAATAATGTTTTTTTAAGGAATTTCATTAAACGTTTGATGTTTTTGATAATAAAATAAAATTATATTCACTGGAATTGATGAATAACAAATAAATTTTGAGAATCCACCAGGTATGAATTGACGAGTTCCGTTAGGAGCAGTTATGGGCCTTATGATGAAAAACCATTTAAAATAAAGACTGAAAATGGTCAATACTTACACCAACACGATTTACGAGTAATTTAGACCTTCCGATTGAAATTCCACTGGCAAGGTGTTAAAAAGAATGCGCTTTCTCTACCTCCAGCGCATATTAAATCGGTTACAGATCGATCACTCTAACAGCCTTATTAGGCGCTGTCTTTACTAGGCGTTCGCACGATTTATTGGCATATTGGCGTCTTTTATGAATATAAATTGCATCCACATGAGCGACATTTTAGTGTTCCGTAGGCGAATCAACACACACTTTTATAATCGTGTCGCATTTACCTAATAGCTGTATACGTCTCCGTGATCCAATATTTGATTTATTCAAATAATTCTTGCTGTAACTCTTACAGACATTCTACCTAGTTTTTGCCTATTATATCTGTTAAGTAACCGTCTGTTATTGCTTCTTTATCTATCATTGGATCATTAAGTGCATGTCTAACATACAATTGATTGGCTTTATATGTAAATATCTAAATAGCTTAACTGCGAGAAAGTTGAAACAAATGTATTTAGCAGTTTGCTTGCATGTTTGTATGGACTATTGACTGTGGTCACGTTGTATCAGCGATAAAGCGTGCAAGTACGTAAAAATGTGTGTAGTAACTGTCGTCACGGTGTTTCCTCTTTTGCTATTGCTAGAAGACTTACCTACGCTGTTTGTAATTTTAAATTCATTTCAATAGGTTAAGGGAAAGTATCATGAACTAGCTTCTGCCCGCGACTTCGCCCATGTTGTAGTAAGCTAATACTATAAAACATACCTTATGAGTTATGGTACTCGAAAACAGAGCTTTCTGTTAGTGAAAGAATTTTTGAAATCTGGTCAGTATTTCCAGAGATTACCTACTACATTCTAACTTACAAACTATATCCTCTTTAGAATATAAGCGTATGTAATATTTTTATCTAAAAAGAAATACAGCAATTCAGTTTCAGTGCTTTTTTTTCAAGTGCCTGCTTATTCGCTTCGTTAGCTCCGGGTTTCAATAAAACATTCATTATAAACGAGTGAATGTACTTAAACCTTAATTAAAAACCCTCAAGGTTGGCAAAAAGTGGACTTGCTTGCTTATACAAGAACATCTATATTTAGAGACGATTCTCAGAAGAAATTGGAAATAATTGGAATTCCCTTCATTGAGAGACTGGATTAACGGTGCAAGTAATATATCGTGATGTTTTCGCAACGGGCAGGTTAAAGTAAAATAAAACGGGTATTTTATTGATTTTACGTCAAGCTGGGTTAAATGAAGCCCGTATGAATCCCAAAAAAGATTGAGGATTATTCAATGAGAGTATTTCGGTAAAGGAGTAATTCCCCAATTAAGTAATAAATAACGTTTAAAACCTGTGATAAAGCTCGATTATTTGTAAATAATGTAAACCATGAAGGACGAATAGTTGAAATAATTACAAGTTGAGGCAGAATGGGTACCAGTCTAGTCACATAACAATGATAAACAATGTTAGTCGAAATAGACAAACATGGGCATTACGATATTGTTAATTGATTTGCCCGACATTCTACAGGCAGTTTTTGTTAAATCATGATGCAATTCCTGATTACTGTAGAATATTGGCAACATAAACATATTAGGACCATTCATCATCAACGTTTAAAAATAAAGTTACCAATTTTAAAAGCATAACCCAAATTCTATCGCTCACAAAAAAAGGCTAACTCGTTAAAAAAGAACGAACCATTCGTCAAATGTTTTTCCTTTTTGTAAAAATCTGTATCCCAAAACGCGCTAAAAGATACAAGTTTTTTATAAATGTCTATTGATCACTGAGCAGCATTCCTTTCGCCTAGGATGGCGGCCTGGCGGGTGAACGACCAGCCATGGCCGCGGCGGCCTAGGGAGGTCGCCACGCCAATATGGAAGCAGCCAATACCAATACAGTCAATTATAATCTTTTTTTCGAATAGATTCTTTTATCACGCCATTAATATGTTGAACTAGTTTGTAAAAGATGTAGATTTTATGTATTAAGCCTTTTATGTCATAGCTTACGAAGATTTTTTAGATAGACATTTAAATAAATAATCAAAAGCACTTTTGGATTCAATATTTAGGACCGCATGTAATATAGCCAATATTCTAGAAATCTATTACGTTATAGGTATGGAGTGTACTTTGAGAACACGGTATTACTAACCGAAGTATTCTGAGTTCTGTTCTATGGGTTCGTCAATAGTAAGTAAATTTTTAGTATGAATGACGTAGATAGAAAAACACCCATTGTGTTAATGTCATTTACTGTAGCTTCGTAGGTATAATAAAATAATTACACGCCAAACGGTGGATTGAATGTAAAAGATGATAAAAGATAAAGCTACAAGCATAGCTTTTCTGAAGGATACAATATAAGGTGCGTGAGAAACATTAATTATAAGAACATTATTGACAGAAATATCCCACGGAGTCATCGTAATCACGCAATGGTTAAATTAATTCTTCACACTAACGGAGTACTTGAACAAGCTACTAGACATTATGATGAGGAATCTAATGAAATAGCTTCTCCTCAAACAGAAAAAGTCGACTTTGTACACTAACACAATAAAGATTAACTAAACAGACGTACGTGAATAAACGTCAAACACAGCAAGTGATAATGACACATTACTTGAAAGAGAAATGCAATGTGTGCACGGTGAAAGATTGACGGCCGGTATCTGAACCACGACCCAGAAAGGTCGCTTTCTTGTATGAGCTACAAGCCAGTTTAATTCTGAATAAGCTCATAAATTTTAATACATTTTTCAAACGAGTTTCAAGCTTCTGAATAGATAAAATCATAAAATGGCCGTTTTATGTAATGCATTATGAAATGTTCTAGATTGGAGGATGTTACGATGATTGAGTATTGTTTTATCTCAGTTTTATCAGGTTGAGCATCTTTGTTATGGGAATATTCCATCGGAGAATTCTGTTTGGCATTGAGACGGGTCATGACCGGTTAATAGACTTCAACGCCCTTATACTACTTGGATGAACTTTTCAAGTCCAGTAAAATAAAGAAGTTACCAACTTTCATCAAACAGAAAATAATAAAGTCGTTAGCTACAAACTCAATCGAGCGCTATTGAACTGAAGATCACAGCATTACTCATTCGTCCGTGTCAGATCGCAATCGTGGAAAGACTCGGAGATATTTCGTTAAACATTTTCGTTTCGGATAAAATTGTTGAGATTATCAGATTTGTTTATTAAATTTACTTCAAAATCTATTCGGGTGTGTTCAGGGGTATTTGAATTACAATCACTCTTTCTATTGCTTTATCTTTTGGGAATGGAAAATTAAGCTTTAATGGCAGGTTCAGCAGAACAATAGACAGAAATAATCTCCATGACACAGACTCTTCAATCAAAGAATACATAAATTCTCACGATTGCAATGTAAGATACTTTCTCTTGGTTAACTCCGAAACCTGTTTGCAAGTAATAACTGCACAGCCATTATATAGCTAAGTGCTAAGGCCGACTGTTTCAGAGCAATGTTGCTTAGATAGGAGCGCTTCATTTCATGTGAAGTTTCTGTCTGTTTGTGTGTAGCTGTAGTGGTTGCTTTATTAGAGAAGTTGTTTAACTGTAGCTAGCATTACTTTACTGTTACTTTCTTCATTGTTTGTAGTATACCTACTATCTGTTTTTTCGGTTACGCCTTCACAGTGTAAATGATCTTCATAATGTATGCATACAAATAACATCTTACCTAGTTTATTACAAAACACTTTGATTTTAGTTTAGATGCGACAGTTATTTTCACATCCCTAGCAGTAACGGGTCCATAAAGAAATATTTTGTAAAGAGTGACGCTTATAAACATTCATCAGCGCATTTTGTCGCTAGTCGCACTTAATTGCTGATATAATGCAGTAAACGCTGGAAGGGCACGCAGAGTAGGTCCGTAGCTAACGGCACCCAGGCGTCGACACATTCATTACTTGAATTGTTCAAACGAACAATACGACTCAGAATAAGTGTAGCTAGGTAGGTAAACATTGCGATTCAAGCAATGAGAAAAAGTTGTGGCGATACAAGGCTCATATTACTGAAGTTAAAATGGCTGTAGAGAACATTACGTTGCATAAGATAAGGTTGCAGACGGAAACTGTGACGATGAGGAAACTTGTGAATTAATTACAAACTAAGGTATTGTTGGTTTAGTTGTAAAACTAGTATCTTTGAATTATGGATATTTGTTTTTGATTTGGTTTCCGAAAAATTAAACTCCTTACAACTTTACAAGGTCTCGGTTTGTTAATGACATACGCCATTTTGAAACATTAACAGGAAGCGAAGACAACAAGTTACACATACGTAACGATCACAATGTTTACCATGAGATAATATGCACGACTGAGCCTTATTTAAACGTGCTAACAAATAATAAGACATCGAAATTCATACACGATCGAAGAATGAACAAACTCAAATCCTTGAGTAACACTTGTGTAAATAAATGGATATCGGATCCACCATATTGGTCAGAAATGACGCGTTAGATACTTCATTGTATGAAAGTGGGAACGGCTTTGTAAGAACAATTGTTGACATCGTCGAACGATTGTTTTAATGTAAGTATGGAGTCACCAATTGGCCTACCTACGCAGATCGAAATAGGGCTCATTTTTCCTGTCTGGATTCTTCTTATGAATCATAAAATGGGCGTAATAGTATTTTCAGCTCTGGCCACAAAACAACGACTGTTAACTTCGTAAGACATTGGTGTTTTATTGTTCGATACTGCGGATCTGTGGCGCCTAATTTGGGCGTAGGACGTACATTTCTTGCCATATGGTAGTACCACCAGCGATGATTTAATGAGTCATGTTAATTCGTAACTTATTGAGGACACGATATATTGTGCCCAGTCTGTCAAAAATGCAAGACAGAAATGCTTTGTCACTAATTATATATATTTAAGTGCCATAAAAATATAACCAGTCATTGGACATTTGCAAAAATAATTATCGCGCTACGTGAAGGCTCTCGGTCTCAGAAAGAGCATTTTTGTTTCGATATTCACAAGGTCCTCTGTGGATCAGTTACATAAACAAGAGACATTGTATTGTTAAGTAAATAGTTTGTTCATGTGAATACCAACGAGTTTGCTTTCGGTTGGCGAAAGTTTGACAATTATGTTTTCGTTCTCACGTATTCATATTGTCAACCATATCAAAAGTTAGGAAAACTATCTCATCCTCAATTAGATTGACGTCAGTTTTGTGAAAGAGGAAGTGGTCTTGAAGATACGTGTTATGTACAATGCTTTCTTATCCAAATATACAGCCAAAGAAAAGACAAATAAGAATGTGTGAACAGATAAAGCTTTATACGTGCTGTATCTTATCGCAACTAATTCGACGGCCTCGCGATAAACTTGAAACTGAACAATTTTTCAAAGATTTCGTATTTATTATTCATAGATATTCTGATTCAACATCTTCAGTAAGTAATAATCTATTTGGATTAGAGAGTATAGCTGTCAATCAACTTTCAGATTGTACAATAAGATTATTTTAATTAATATTTGGATGTTGATTGAAATGGCGTACAACCTTTTTGAATTCGTTTGAGGTGCCATTTAGTTCTGGTGCTAAGATTACTTCTTAGACAGTTTGATACAGTTTCAGTATGGTTTTTTGTTAAATTACTTTCGCCTTCTTCTTTTTCTCAATGACTCTTTATTTTTGGTTCAATTTTATTCTTGTTAAGGAAAACGCTTTTGGTAATTTGTCATAGAAGTTTTACTACAGCTAACAGCGTTACAGATTTTGAACTTAGCAAGTTCCGTGTTCTCACTTTTTATGTAACAATACAAATGAGCTGTTCGCCTGTTATTGCTGTTAAATTGTTCATCTTTTGTTTGAAGATCTTCGACTAAGTCTATAGTCAACGTAACACCAGTTATTATTGTGAAACAACTTGTTTAAACAAGTGGATATGCAGCCTTGCGCCTACGTCGCACATTTTTGTCTCAGTTGAAACACCATTAATTTGTATCTACTTTATTTTTAGTCATAACTTTCAGCATAGTAGAAAGTACTATGGTTATGAATTTAATATGTATTGTCTCGTTCAGTAGACTGTTCAACAGGATAATTCGTTCATGAAATTCAGATGAATGACTCTTTTATGATAATTCTTTTGCGGAATTATGAATTCAGTTTTATGCTGTGGTTTCGTATAGTAAATCAAAATAACTTGAAGTAGGAGTGGTGAATTCTAGTTTCGTTTGTGCAAACAGGAAACGCACCTTGAGTAAGGATTTGTAAGACACGTTAGGTCTACAGATAGCAAGGTATGCGATCGGACCAACTTGGTGACAAGTTTTTATAAGTCTCGAATAAGTTGTAAGCACATTTACAGCCAAATTTTTATTCAGAAAAAAAAATTTACATTCTGATTTGCCCAAAAGGTACAAATATAAAGTGTATAGTGGCGTTCTAAATACACATGGAGTGCGAGTAAACCGATTTATACTGAGTCAAAGAAGCTTTCAAAACCAATATAGAATGTCGCGTATGTCCGCTCTATTTGGTACCTGACATTTTAAAATGTCGGTGTCATTAACGTTGAGCCTCTAATAAAACCTGAAAGTCAAACACCATGTTCCAACTTTACTCATTAAAACAGTAAGAAGAGGATGCTGAAGGTATAGACCATGACGTTATCAAGAATAAAGGATCTCATTAACTTTCAGTCACACTTGTTTACCTGATAATCTCATTAAACGGAAACCGTAATTCAAATATTCTAGCTAACTACCTAGTTATAAATCGCACATAAAATATGTAATAAGAAGAGAAGCATTTATATAAGATGAATGTAACACCGTTTACATAATTTTATCGCATATTTACATTCGTTGTTATTTACTATAGACTGAGGTATAAACTGCTATGCATCATTCAAAACCTATTAGTGCTCAGGTAAAAACTGGAAATACAGACATCTAATCTGAGCTCTCAGAAGTGGAATCCTACCCACATCACTTAACCTAATTCCTTTAAGTGCCTCATTAAAAAACTAATTACTGGCCAGTATGGGATGCTTTAGAAGCTGATTGTAAGCCAAAACATGTTTTAAGTGAAGGACTGGAAAGACAACAATTTGGGACACCTTTGAAACAATAAAAAGAAAGCAAAAGCCGTTTCTATACAAGGTACTGCGTCTGTCAGTCATGTCATCAGTGGCTCAGTGGCCAATTGTCCACCACGAGAAAGCGGGAGTAATAAGACACTCGGTTGAATAAGTTCAATTTTTGTTAGCTCGGTATACAACCGACGTAAACGACGATTGAAAAACACCTATGCACAAAACTAATTCCAATCATGAATTCAACACATCACAGGAGCACAATAATAATCACCATGATCAAACTCATAAAAAGTTCGTTTTGTTTGTCACCAACACAAAAAAGTTCGAAAAAAGCACCCGGCCAACGGGACGACATCCGTGGCCCGTCGCACCAAACAAACTTGCCTGTTGAGCTACTTGCCGTACTCAAACAACCGGCCAACCGCTGTTCGTCCATTTCTTTCTATAACCCCAACAAATTCAAAACATGCGCTCCACTCTGAACCTACAACACGCCGAACTATCAACAGACATTGATCATATAACACGTCGCCGAATATATTCTACAACGTGGGAAGACAACAACTATAATATACCTTATCCCTTCTTACGCAAGCAATACGAAAGAGGAAGGGTTATGCGAGAGAGAGATGGATATGATGACAAAAAATATCTTCCATCACGTGCGTAAATATACTTGAGACGTCAAAATATATTGATTGAAATTTAACCTTGTGTCTTTACCGTAAGGTCGTGTATTGATTGAGGTAGTCATAGATATTTCCAGTTGGCGCGAAAATTCAAAATGAAACTTTACTTCTCCGATCAGTTTTATAACATTTGTTTGCAAACTAATGAAAATGTAAACAAACTTACTTTACAGGCAATGTAGGAACTCTCCGATGAGTGACTTTGACGTCACTAGGTGCTGCCCAAACATCATTATTGTTGATATTCTTCGTTAGTTTCAAGTTTTTGTCAGTTTTCGGTCTCAAAGTCGGTGGTAGGATGCTATCTGGGAGCTTTGGAGCTGGTGTTTTGGCAGATTTTTTCACGATTTGCAGAATAACATTTGAGCTTTTGGTATCGCTCTTTTTACCACTTTCTTTAGTAGGTTTCGTTACGCCTGGGTCTGGCGTCGTGGGTTTATGTCTGAGTGGTCGTTCAGGTTCGATGGCCTGCTTATCAACGTACTGCCCAGCCGACTTGCTTCGATCTGCAGTCTTTTTAACTTTATTATTATTTGCCGAATCAGATAAGGTTGCTGGAAAGAAAGATTTTTTTTTTAAAGTGTGCACCTTATTCTTAGTTTAGTTTTACATTTGATAGTAATATTTTCCTTCATTACCTGTCCTCGGCCTGTTTCTAGTTACAGGCTTAGTCTCCGCGCTGCCTATTTTGATAGTTTTGTCGACGGTACTTGAGGAGGCGGGCGTTACCGCCTTGCTTCGATAGCTAAAAGTAGTTTTGAAAAAATTCGCCGTAAAGTTCTTGCCACGCAATACTTGAGACGATGTTGTGTGTGGATGTCTGTAAAAACACAAAAAGAAAAATGCAAAAAGGCTTTCTCAGGGGACACCCGGGTTTGAACCGGGGACCTCTCGATCTGCAGTCGAATGCTCTACCACTGAGCTATATCCCCTCTGAGAGAAGGAATGAAAATAGCGTACGCTATAGTAGTAGCAGCGCCCTCTACAAAAGAGCTTGTGAAGTTTTACTACGTAATGTAATGCTGTGACAAGAGATGGCGTTACTAGTCAAATAAATGAGAGGCAATGTTTGCAAGTCAAACATTAGCATTACTAAGGTGGAGAACAATCTATGTGATAATATAAAATAATATATATTAGGACTTACTGGAGTTTTAAGTTACTAGGCACCCCGGGCGCCTTCTCCTGCATAACCTCCTCGATCTGAAACAACATTACATACTTTTAAATATAAGCAAAGAGCGTTGGAATAGTTTTTCTCCCAAAGTTAGTAAATTATGTTTTACCAAAGAGATTTAATAGGTTACAAAATAAAAACTACAACATCAATCACTAATGAAGAACAGTTGGACTAATGGCTACAACTACAATTGGAACACACTGAAGGAATGTCCCGGCTATCTAGAAATCTGACGATTCTACCCAAACAAACCACATAGCTTAACATTAAAATACGTTCAAGAAAAAGCTCTTTTCCTCCCCCGAAATATGCTTTAAAAACTATCAATAACACTCACACTTTTAGATTTTCTAAACATAGCTATGAAATTACGTGTAGACCCTCAAAATTACTTGCAACTACTGCATAAATTAACATTCTTATCACTAAACATTCATTATCTATCAAGATAGTTGATTGATTGGATTACCATTATAAACTTATATTCTCTGGTTCTTTGGTAGTTGGAAATCATTCTTGCTTTAATCATTTAATTATTCGCAATTGTTTGCAATAAATAAAGCAGCACTTCCCTTGGATATCAAATCGATTTGAATGTCATGATTTGAAAAATGTCAACGGAACATTAGAACCCTTTTTTAAATTTACCTAAGTATATGCTGCCAGTTTCTATAACAAGTTTGTTTCAAAAGAGGGTGTATTCAAAAAAAAACCGGCCAAGAGCGTGTCGGGCCACGCTCAGTGTAGGGTTCCGTAGTTTCCCGTCTGTAACAATAAGTATCCCCATTAAAAAAAAAAAAATGAATTGAGTCACAATAATAGTTTTTGTAACAAAAGAAAAAACATAAAAAAAGCGGAAAATTAAACCCCCTCTGGCCCGAGTTTTGAACCCGGTGTTCTCTCAACTCAAGACCGCCATAATTACCACTGAGCCACCGTAACTAACGACATGACGACAAGATTTACCTTTATATAATTGTAATTTTAATTGCGATTTTTTTATTTGAAAGAAGATACGTTCAGGATAATA